>NW_022045863.1:653296-694704 GCF_001654015.2 Drosophila navojoa | reverse complement strand
TGTCATTGTCATTGTCATTGTCATTGTCATTGTCATTGTCATTGTCATTGTTATTTCCATTGACATCTTCATTACCATTGTCATTATAATTTCTATTTTCATTGATATTGTCATTGTCATTGTTACCAGTCATTACTAATATTATCATCTCTTTCAGTTGAGTTATTACTATTCTCATAATCATTACCACTATCAGTGTGTTAATCACTAATTATCATTATGCTCATTGTCATATGGCCTTCGAGTAATCCTAATTCTAGTAATATGGTAATAAAAGTTATTCAAGACACTTAATTTCTCTGTATTCTTAAGGTATTTCGGCACTTCTGTCAAGACAATCTGCTACCTGGCTTCAATTAAAAATGTATACCTTTAATTTGTACCGTTTCGCAACTTTGGTCCAAGCTGGTTCTGTGTCCTCCCTTCAAACACCAACTCCAACTGGTTTGCATAAAATATACGACATGCTAATAATCAGCAGCATTTGCATCTGTATCTTCATAAATACGTTTGCTGCCTTAACGAAATTAATGAACTTTCGCATAATACAATATGTTAATCAAGACGTCCACAGCTCGTTTCATCCCGCAAAACAATGAAACACATTTCCAGCTGTTTGTGCTGGGAGTGTTTTCTCTGGGAAACTCGCCTTATTTTTGTAGCGCACAATAAAAGTCGCACATTAATTTCTGATGATATGCCAAGTTGTGGCTTAAGACGATACTAGTTTTCGCATTAGACGCATCTAATGAGTTTCTGTCTGTGCGCCAGTGCTGGCGCTACTTACTTGATCTTCTCCCATATTTCCTCGCCGAAATGCTTGAGTACCAGCAGCTCCAGGGCGTAGTTAACAAAGCCATACTGCAAATAGAAATAATAATATCATATTATTATGGGACAGTTACATGATAATGCCCAATAAATTTGTATATATACAGATACATATACATTTACATACTTGAATTGTTGGTATTTTATCTGGATTTCATTTATCTAAATGCCGAAATTTAACTGGCGACCATTCAGAAATTACAGAAACATTTTTATGGCCACTCAAAATGAAATCATAAAAGTGCCAGCTAAATTGAATGCTGCCAACATTTTAATTACATTCGCAGGCGAAATAAAGTGATAATAAAATGGACCTCAGCTAAGGATGCACGGCTAAAAAAAAACACTGAAAAATGAATATATAAATAAAACAACAAATTCAAAGAGAGAGAAACGCGTTCAGGCTTATTTTTTGGGGCCTGCGAAATGTTGTTAAAAATGTGAAATCAATAAGGATTGCGCATTTCATTTCTTTTAAATGTATCCGACGAGCAATCAATTTGATTTGTTATGCGAAATCAAGTCGCACACGGAGCGAGGGCGAGTGAAACACTCTAACGCTCTTACATGCCCATAGAGCATTGCAAGATGGCGCACAATCAATCGCTTCCGCCGGAAGTGCTGCAAAGCAAGCCAGGAAAATACTTGAAATATATTTACATACATTACGCATACGTCTAGTGGGCCATAGGAGCTTCTGCTGCTGCTGCTGTTTGTTAACTGCCTGATGAAGATATATCTAACCGATATTTGATGTTTATTGCCTTTGTTGTGCATATATTGAAATGTTCCAGCATTAACGCAAACAGCAACAACAACATATCCAAACAAAAACCAACAACTAGAGCCAAGCAATTGCACGCGGATGCCAGTTTGACGTAATTTAAAAATAGAATGGAAAAGCAGGCGAAGAAATGCGAAAATCGCTATCATTATATGAGGAACGCTGCTGATGTGGATCCTTCTGAGTGTCTCTCTGTATGCGTGTGTTTGCATGTGTGTGTGTGTGTGCGTAACATGTCAACATGTGAAGTTTGTTTGCCTTGTCATTGAGTTGATATTCTTGCCAAGTTGAGTTTTATCATTGTCCTTGGCATCTAATTTGTTCCACCTAAGGCCTTTAAGAGACGTTTTTGGTTTTGAATGTTTGATTTATGTCATAAAATCAGCACACGTCGGCTTTTCTGCGTATTATGTATATTAAATAACATTTCAAGTTTATTTATACTGTGGTCTATATGCATATATGCACACGTATTTGCGATGCACATATATATACGTTTATATATTAATTCATTTTTTTTTCCTTAATTGAATTGACGTTTGGCACAAATTCATGAGGTAGTGCTTCAATACTCTAGGTTATATATAACTAAAAATATTTTTTGTGTACTTTATTTTTATTTATTTTAGCAAAATTTCATCTAAAATACAATATTCAATTTTCTTAATCAAAATATGATTGGGATAATAATATTATATTTTCTGATTAATATATCAAATTGAGATTTGCATGTACAGATACATATACATATTTTATTTTAGCTAAATATTTTCTCTATTTTGCCATTCTGTTTATATGCATAGTAATCCATCAATTCTATATTCAATATTCTACATCAATCATTTATGAATCCTCTCAACTATCTAAATATTTTGCCTCCTTCCAAAAACTGCATTTGTTTATTCTGCTCTCTCTCTCTCTATGTTTTCTTTTTTTTGTCGATATTTTTTCCTTTGAAACATTTGGCACTTTTAGCTATGAAAATTTAATTTATCATTTAGCTGGGCCATCAATTAAATATTTCACTACATTGATGACACGCTATTTGAGTTAGTTCCCGGGTCTGTTCATGCATGAGCTCGATTTCGTTTCGAGTGCACTCTGAATACTCTAACTTACCATTTTGGCCGGCTGTTTGAGTTTCGTTTGGTTGGTTGAATTGCAAAGAGTTTTTGCTGGCGCTTTAATTCACTTGCACAAATTGCTGTTTATCATATGCGATGCATAACGCTTTGAATATATTTAATATTTATCGAGTTGAAATGGATTTCAGTTTAGCACTTTAATTATTATTTTTCCATGGGGAGCTAGAATTTATGTAATTTAATTGTTGACATATTTATAGTAAAAAATATTTCAGTTCAAGTTGAGCAAAGTTTTTGGCGAAGCTTTAAGGACTTCTGTGGGCCACTGAGATGACAACAGAAATTCCACAAAGGACATGAATATTTCATGAATTTAAACATTGAAATCGGCTTAACAATGTTTTCAGTTTTGCATTTCGTTTCGCTCGTTCCGTTTCGCTTCGTTTAAATTTTGTTGGCCTTTGGTTTTATTTATTTTCTGACCTGGCCTAGCCTGGTCTGGCTTGGCTGGTCTCGGCCGGGCCAGCGCCTTGAATATGTCAAGGGACCACCCCCCACCGTTCTTCATTGTGTTTTTTTGTTTCTTTCTTATGTTTTGTGAAAACGAAATGCTAATCAAATATGCCAATGAGTGCGAGTGAGCTCTTAAGGAGCTCCTAGCTGCTACATATATGCTTCGCCATTTGCTGGCGGCTTATTGCAGCTGTTATTGCATGGCAGCCTGTTTGTTGCATGCCACATGCAACACGTGCAACTGCCAAAGGCGCACACGAAGCCAGCCCAACTGGGTCACAACAAAGGCATGCGAGAAGCAGCTAAAATGGCAACAACAAGCGGCACAAAGGATGCAGAACGCTGTTTAATTACACACACAAACTCGCGCGCGCACACACACAGTTTAAATGGGCGTATGTGTGTGTGTGTGTGTGTGTGTATAGCAAGTCAAGCGTAGCACCAAAATTTATGCGCCACGCCAAGTGTGCGGCAATTAAGGCGTCACCCATTTCTAAGCCAGCAGCAACACTGCAAAATCCACACGTTGGGGCATGCAACTGGGTGAACGAGGGGCAGCGGAGTAAGTCCTTGCTGCATGCTTAGCTGTTTGCTAGGATATGCCCCGTTTTTGCCAAGTCAAATTTAAGACGAATGCCCTTTGGAGCGGCCGCAAAAGTTTAACAAGTTTTTTTTAAGGCTCAAGTTAAAATATCGATTTTTATCTTGCCCGCTCGCGCGCGTTTATGTGTGTGTGTGTGCCATTAGCGCGCTCGTTAAGGTGCATAGCAGGGATATTTATACACCGTTTATATATACTTATATTCTGTACTTATTTCAGCTTTATTATTGTTTGACTTTTGCTTTTCGGCCCGCGTCACATTTATCGCTTATCGCTTAGCGTTCGGCACAGTTGTTTGCGTTGAGCCACTTCTGCCAACTGATTTGGGCGTTTATTGCATATTAATCAGACGAGTTTAGCACGCTCCACACCTGGCTGCCAACTAAACAAGCAACCAGCCAGGCGCCAGACCCACTTCAGCTGCCTTCCAATTCAGCGAATTTTAATTACGTGAAACATTTGACATTTTGCGAAATAGGAGCTCGCCTGCCAAGTAGAGTGTGACAATGCCGTCTCGAGTGTATGTGGGAGCTGCCAACTCTTTGCCCGGGCCTAAGGAATGACAATGTCAGAAGGTGGTGGCCGGGTGTTCGGTTGGGCGATCAGGCATGCCAGGAAATGCCCTCGAAACGTTTTGTCAACCTAGCGGTGCACGCAAGTGTTAAACACGCGAATATTACTTAACTCTAATGATATTTTTGCTGCTTATTTGCGGCCAAATTGTCTGTCAATTTGGCACTAAACGTGCAGTAACTAAGTAAACGATGGCCCGCTCACTCAGCCAGAGCTCAATCCATAATGAGCCCACAGCCGAGGCGGCTTAGGTCGTGCTGTGCGGCCAGTTGTTCAATTGGGCAATTGTATGTTCAACTGGGCAAACATTTATCAAAACTAATGGACGTTTTACTATCCGTGCCAGCCCGAAAAGCGGCAACAGCAACACCAGCAACACCAACAACCACAACCACAATAACAACTCGCAACAACTGTCCACAAATTGCCGCGGGCACGCAAAGCCAAATGTCTAATAAACTTTGACATATTGAGGCAAATATTTCTATTCGTTTTGTTCCAACGCTTTGTCCACTTGTACTATTGTAATTTTTTTCTTATTCGTGGACACCGAAAAAACCAAAAAAAAAAAAAAAAATAAATAAATAAATACAAAAACCGTAAAACATAAATTATGACACGCCCCCTTGCTGCCGCCCTATCACTCGGTAGAGACAATAGCGACAGAAATATGCGGACCGAAATAAATTAGAGCCCTCAAAAGTATGCTTTAATTTTTGTTCAGGGAAGCGTTGCGCATACGCCGCTTTGACTCAGTCCTTTGGCGGGATTCTCACACATTTCTTATGTGCTTTTGTTGTTAATGTTGTTTTTGTGTTTTTGTTTTTATTATTTTGCGATTTGCTTGCGCCGCTGTATTTACTTTAATATATTCGTTCACTCCCGGCCTTTGTTTTATTTTTGGCTTGTGATTTATTTGTTTTGTATTTGAGATTTGACTTTCACTTCAGTTTCGCTAAACAACATCCTGACACACACTCACACACACACACACACGCACACACTCGGTCACTCACAACTCTCGCATTTGGGTTCTGGGCTCTGTGATAAGCGAAGCGCGCGCGAGCCTTCTTTGAATAACCGTTAGCTCAGGTTGTGCGAGCGCAATGCTTGAACAGTGTTAGCTTGAAGCAGCCATCGACGACTGAGCAGCCGCCGCTCGATGCTTGTTATATTAACGGACACCGCCACACAGCTGGCGCCAGGACACTTGTGTGCGCTTTTCCAACAGCCACTAACGCGCTGGCTGGTGTCAGCTCCTGTCGCCTGCCAGCCGCTAGTCAATGTGCCAGGCACACGCTCAGCTGTTTACGAACGAAAGCTGTCGAAAAGCTCGCTCTCACGAGCACTCTCTCTGTCTCTCTTTCGCTTTTCAGACTGTTGTGGCTACTGGCCAATAGATGGCTCTGCTTACATTCAAGTTTAATTGCTTTCGCATTTAGCATATTTGCATTATGAACTTTAGCTTAAAATCATTGATGGACTATAAATAAATCATATATATTATGGTTTAAAATTAAATCAATAATTTTCGTTTGGCACTCTTTCAATTAAGATTAACAAAGACACAGCTTAAGCCCAGGCGATGCTTCTAAATATAGTCCCTGTGCTAAATATATTTTCAGTACACTCACTTTGAGAACACACACACTCGCATTAGCGCTGCTTAATTGTAATCAAATTGATTATCTATCAAGGAGAGCAAATTTAGATACTGCATCACTGAGATTCCACACCGAACTCAGCTCCACGGAGACAGAGTATTTTGCCGTCATAATCGGAGCAGCTGCAACGTTTTTTATTTGTTTTAATTCAGCTTTTATTTAAGGCCACGCTGAAAGGCTGCAAGTGCAGCCGCAGAGACCACAACAAAAGTCAGCTGCGATGTCTGATAAATGTCGGCATAAGGCCAACGAAGGAGCTGCCGCTGGCAGGCTGACAATGCCGTTGACACTGATAGAATGGGCCTTGAATAGAGAAAGTGTAGCCAGGTATGGCTTGGGCATTAGCGCCCGCAGCAGACAGCAGTCTATTAAAATCAGAGCCAAATAGACGTAGACCACAAATAGAATACCCTAACCAGCTAACCAGCTTTGCCTTGAAATAGAATGGAAAGCACTGCAGCTGCTGCTCAGGCAGCAAAGTCAAATTAAGAGCTCTCGAGTTTGGCAAGTAAATGCAAAAGAATGTGAGCACTGTAGCTAGGATACCTCAGTAGATACCCTACAATTTTGATGGGAAAACCTTTTCAGTTTTTCTAATCAAGTGCTTGCCGCAAAGATGACAATCTGTCTGACATTTAATTAACAAACAAGAAGCGTAGTGAAGAAGTTGAGCTACGAACCGAACACACACACACACACAAAACCCACTGACAATAATGGTATTCAGAGTGTGTGCCCAGCACTTCGGTAGTTGCGCATAGAGACACAGGACAAGCGCAGCCAGGATAATCGCATCACACTTGAGTAAATAAGTTCCTGAAGTGGAACCAGCCAGGCAAGCAGCGCACATCCCACAGACCCCCCCAAAAAAAACCGAAAGGAAACTTTGTAGCCAGTCTCGATGCGCAGCCTAATGGCTGCCATCATCTCCGCCTCTCCCCTTGCACGGTGGAGTGACAGAGCGTGTGACAGAGACAGAGAGATATTGCATTTATGTAGGTGCAATTCGAGTCAATGGGAAGGGGAGAAACTGTTTATCTGATTGAGAGCAGCAGTGCACAGGTTGCGTTTCACTAAGCAGCTACTTGACCTCTTTGTATACATCATTTGTACACCATCGTCAATCAATCAATCAAGCAACTGCGCACACAATGGCGTTTAAACTTTAATAATTTGGTCATAACAATAGTAATTAAAGATTTGTTTAATTAGCATGTCAGAGCATATAATACGATTAACATGGAAATCGCATTTCAATTTTGCAGCTGCTGCTATATAAAGTCATAAATCAACAACTATTTTAAGCGGCAAATAGCTGCTTACATACCCACAGCTATTATTATTATTATCCGTTGCCAAATAAACAGCTTATGCGAATTGGGCAATACTTACATATATACTAAATAAGATAGTAAATATAAATATTATATATATATATATATATATATATATATATATATATATATATATATATATATATTATATATATATATATATATATATATATATATATATATATATATATACATTTTTGGCCCCAAAAAACTGAAAATAATATTAAATAATATTGAAAATAATATTTTAAATCTTCATAAATAATAAAAAAAAAAAATATGATAATGTCATAAATATTTTCATAAATCTTATACAATATATAAATAAACATTTTATTCTAAAGAAAAAAAAATTAAAATTCAAACGTTTATTAGAACAGTTTACTTAATTTTGACTTGCATCCGCCGAACTATGCTATGCATGAAAGCCGTTTTGTTCCATCGCAATTTCATCTGGGTTATTCCCATATATACCAAATATTTTCATATAAATTCTGTTAAAAGAATTATGCTTTAAATAATTACTTTATTTTACTCATTTTTCTTTACTTATTGCTATATTAATACCTGTTACTTTCTAATATTAATATTTGCCGCATTTCTGTGTGCACAAATGTATCATATGAATTTCTGCTCCAGGTCATCTTTGCTTCGATCATCGTCAGGAGAAATTCCACAAATAATTATCCATTTAATCAAACTATTATATTGAATTATGATAATTTATAGCACACTCAAGTGGAATTCTGACTTTTCCCGATTGTTATTTGATTTACTTTTAAGTTGCTTCTTAGCATAAAATATAGAGTGGAAAAACTCGATTTGAATTGGCAATCATTGGAGCTGAGCAAACATTTTATTTACTCTCATGGATGCACGTTATTCGCTTTGATGAAATTCTTTTGCGCTTCAGCACATTTATTGCATTTCGATGCTCACCTTTGCACTTTCATACTTCGTCAGCGCACAAATATTTGAATATTCTGCAATTTTTGCATTCCACCCGCCCAGACATATTGACTCAAGCATAAGAGAAATGTCCGACAGGACCTCAAACTGCAGTTGACCAGATGCAAAAGTTGTTGCAACTATGCAAATGGCCCAAGGCAAATCAAGATATGTTTATATGTATATGTATATATAATATGAACATTCATAACAACATTCGCATGTATCCTTAGTTGGGGTTCATTGAGGCTAAGCCAGTAACAAGCTCTAATAAGCATGACCCGAGGAATTATACATGTTCTTGAAGTTGGACAAGGATTATAAAGGGATCATAGTATGAGGAGCGCAATAGAACAATGCAAAAGATTTTATAGTTTAATCTTTGTACAATAACAAAGCAAAAGAAATTCAATTCTATAATTGGTTGCATTTCTCTATCTACATGAATTAATTGTGGATATAAGTCTTAATGCATTTACTGAAACAGATTCAATCCATATATTTGATTACAAGTTTCACAAATATTCCGCCTGGATAAGAAATTTTCTCCATGACTTGATACATGTATTTACATCATATTTAGCGACATCTTCTTATGAAAACTTGTCAAGCAACGGAAATGGGTTTCGGAATGGACCGGAACGAATCAGACACAGATGAATACATATGATGGTAGTGATACTTTGCATTTGTATTAAATATATTTAATTCAAGATGCTCAATTTAGCATTTATTGTTAACAAAGTTCTGCTGTGACTGTTTTTATAGGTTAAATAATCTTATAGTAGATCAATTCATGCTGGTTCCTCATTAAACATAGCTTCATCTGCTTTTCACGAACACTTGCTTAAATATTTTGGTCAATTTGCTGAGATAAGCTATAGAGCAGATGTTATTAACCTCTTAATCTTAAAAATAATCTTAACAAATGGACTTCCTCAAAAATTGACCTACAGATTTTTAATTATAGTATTTATTCACGCATCAGAAAAATTTGGATTGAACACTAACTGGAGTTCATTTATCTTTTATATCCCAACCAAATATAATCTATTTAAACAAGATTTCAGCAATCTTTTCGCAGATTCATCTGCCATGAATGGCACAACTAATTTGGCCTTCTCGTTGCCTTCCTTGTCGCTAGTGACAATATCACAGCATATTTCCGTTATAAGCAAAATCATGGTAGTTTATTTTCAAATACCAAAAGATAGCCTTCTGATAATTACCGTTGTCTATCATCCATTGCCAGTTGAGCAATGAAATGTGCCACCTTCAAAGTGCTCATAGTCGCGCTCTAATTCGGATTATGATCTAATATAGATTTCTGGTTTCTTTAGAGAAATATTACCCAAATTTTATTTATTGTATCGGTATAGTTATAAACGGTTCGATATTAGAAACTGTTCAAGATTAATGTGCGCGACGCGTGTGTTCTTGTTGATTTTAACAACTTGAGCCAGATGTTGGTCCATTAATTAAATTCGAGTGGCCTCAAGACAAATAAAAAGTCAACTAGTTGGCACACTTGACCGCCAATAAAAGCAAAAACGCAAATCCGAATAAAATTCGGCTCGAGCTGGAGCGCTGACAGCCCGAGCTCGAGAGGTTTGCGTATAAATGAAGAAGCTGTCGACAGGCCGAGGCGCTGCTGCTGCTCAGTATTCAATATAATATTGTAGAAATTATAGACAAACTCAATTGAATTGCTGAAATGGCGTGAAATGTGCCAGGTGAGGGAAGAGGGGCGAGAGGCGTGGAGACGCCCGCTCACCTCTCGGTTGATTGCTCTGACGTTGAGCAGCTACCGATCGAACTTGAACTTGAGTTTTTCTGCCAAGAGTCAGCAGCGAGTGAGGTCGCTACACACACATACACGCACATACATATACATATATAAAGTATTTATTTATTTAAATATTTATGAATGTATGTATTCATTTATGAATGAGCAGGTGAGTAATTACGTAATGCGGATAAGCGCATCTCGGCTACAAATTGATGACTTCGAATTGCTCAAGTCGTGATGCTATTCGAGCTCGAGCCAGACGCGACAGTCGAGCGTGGCGCTAGCTGGGCACAACAACACAACAGCGGCTTAAACAGCTTAAACAGCTTAAATACTTTGGCAGCTTAACGGGCTTAAATCATGTGTCGCCGTAATTAACCAGTTGGCGAAATGATTTGGCAGCTTTGCTTAATCTTGGCTGCTCTAGGGCCCAGTCTGGCGCATGTGCGTCTGGCACCCAGCACCACCGAGCGAAGTGTTCAACTCTTTCCACAGCAGCAATGGCAGCTTAGGAGCCACAGCAGCACAGTGAAACCTGCCCAGAGTGTGTTTTATATGAAGCTGCTGCCCGTGGCTCACTGTGAGCCAGAGGATTTCCAGCACAACTACAAAGTGTTGAGTGCGACTGGCGAGGTGACCTTCGAGCCACATCTGAATCATTTTGGACGCACCAGGGCTGGGGGGTGGGCGAGCATGCGGGATCTGTGCTTGGATGAGCAGGGCCTGCCCTGGCGGCGCCTGTGCAACGCAAGTGCTGAGTGGGCCACTCTCGGGAGTGTGAACTGTAGTGCCGGCAGCCAGCTGAGCCGACAGCTCAATCAGCTGCGCGAAGATGTCCAGAGTAGGAGCAGCACAGCCGTCGCCCTGAGCAAGCTACGGCATTTACTGACTGAGGCACGGGGTCAGCTCGCCCCGGTTGATGTCTACAGCACGGCGCAAATATTTGCAGAGCTGCTGGAGCAGCAGCAGCCGACGGGAGCGGTGAGCGCAGATCTCGTTGGCATTTGCCGGGAGATCATGTCTAGCGATGAGCAGGTGCTGCGGCTCTCAGCAGAGGTGAATGCGACCAACTCGCTGCTGAGCAAGTTCGAGGATTATATGGATGCACTGCCTCCGCAGCTGGTGCCGAGCGAGAGCTGTGGGAAGACAAGAGCTGAGGCGGACAAATCCACTGAGAAGGGCGTGCAAGCCGTTAACTATGCGCAGCTGGGCGTGCAGGCGCTGATGAGCAGCAATCTGAGCGTGTTCTATGTGAATCCGGAGTGTGAGAATATCACTGGCATAGCCATATATGCAGCAGGAGCTGCGGATCGAATGAGCGCTAGCAGTGGCTTCTGGTATCGCTTTCTCTATGCCAACGAGAGCCTGGAGCAGCTGAGAGCCGAGAGAGACCTGCAAACGGGAACCTACCTGCCAACGCAGCTGTGGGAGCAGCTCAGCCAAAGAGGCGCCTCGTATCTGGTACTCAAGGTCTACGCTCACGATGGACTCTTCGTGGAGAGGGCTCAGCAGCGCAGTCCGAAGCCACGCAGTCAAGTGCTGTCCATATCCATACCGGGTTTCGAGGGTAAGTCCAGCTAGCAAAGTCCAACTCAGCCATCGCTTGGCTAACAATCCTGCAATTTCTGTAGGAGCTCAGTTGCCTGCGCCGCTGCCCTTTCTGCTGCCACGTGTCGGAGTCTCCGGCAAGGACAGCCGTTGCGGCTATTGGAACTATGGGAGCTGGCTCAGCGATGGAGTGAGCACCTGCGGCGGTCATAACGAAGAGCCTAATGTGCTCTGCGAGGCGCAGCATCTGACGCAGTTCTCCTTTCTGATTGGCGGCAGCTTCACTCAGCACTCAGCGGAGGCATCGGATGTGCTGCTGGAGGCGGCACATGAGCAGCTGCTGGACCTGATCACCCAAGTGGGCTGCGGCCTCTCGCTGTTCGGATTGCTCTTCATCTTTTTGACTGCGGCGCTGGTTGAGAAATGGCGCAGTCAAGCATCCACCAAGGTGCTGCTCCATCTCTGCCTGGCCCTCGCCCTGCAGCTGCTGCTCTTCGGCTATCTGGGGGCAGAGCAACTGCATCTGAAGCAGAGCTGGAATCGCTGCCTGATATCGGGCGCTGCGCTGCAGTACTCTGTGCTCGTCATCTTCAGCTGGATGCTGATTATAGCCTTTCTGCAGTTTCAGCGTTACGTGACAGTGATAGGCGTGGCTCGGCCCAGTCACTACATACTCATCTCGGCCTTGGTTGCCTGGACGCTGCCACTGCTGCCCACATTCTTGGTCGTTCTGCTCGACGCCGACTCCTTTCAGCCGTCACAGCATCAGTTGAAAGGCAACGCGGCTCTGTGCTATCCCTCTGGCTATGGCCTGGCGCTGGGCGTCGTGCTGCCCATTGGCTTGGTAACCTTTGCCAACGCCTTCATGATGCTCTGCATCATTTATAGCATTCATCGTGCCCTCAATCCACGGCGCCAGCTAATTATACAGCAGCTGCGTTTGTCCGTCCTGCTGTTTTTTCTGCTGGGCCTCACCTGGATCTTTGGCCTGTGCAGCTATATGCGCCTGGGCATTATATTCTCCTATCTCTTTTGTCTCAGCGCCACGCTGCAAGGCTTTGTGCTCTTTGTTTATTTTGTGCTTTTGAATGCCTCAAATCGACACGCTTGGCTGAGTCTCATTTGTTCCAGGCAGATGAAAATAAATATGCCCAATGCGGAACGGCAGTCAATGTCCACTTCGTCCAGCAACACTTCCAGACGAACCCAATCCTCAGTGAAGTCCATTTGAATTTCGTTTAGCGGCAAACAACTTTATGTAAAGTTTGTCACAAGTATTTTATCTATAGGTTTAAGCATAATTGTTGAAGTGGAATAAAAAGCGGATAGTTAGAATAACTTTGTTCTGGTAACAGTGCAGCTCAATTCTATTACTAAATCAATAAAGACTATTTTCAGATATACTATACAATCATGTTCGTATGCTAGCTACTGCAGCAGACAGTCAGATTAAATACCTGTATATCAATATTTCTATTTCATTTCTAACCCGTAGCGACCTCACTCACGAGATTCCTAAATATTATACATATTAAATACCTATCAAAGCTTAAAATCTATTTAAGCTTAAAAACTCGCTTTAAGCTATTAATCATTTAGCCATGACACACAACCGACAACTAAAAGCTTAATAGACGCTTCGCCAGTTAAGACACCAACCACTTTACACAGTCCCTAAACGTTTTAGCAATGCATCAAACCGGTTTCCCAGTTTGACATGCACTGTACATTGGCTTACAAACCCAACCAAACTGTGTTTGACTTTTACACCGAACTGAACAACTGGATGCTATGGAAATGAGTTTGGCGGAGTTAGTTATCATAGCAAATTATATATGCATCAAATAGAATATATACATATTTATTCTTAATTTTATGTTTCTTGCTGAAATATATTCATAATGATATGGAGTGGTTTCGGTGCGTCAATAGTTGGATTTTAGCGAATGTTAAATGTTAATCCATAAATGTTTTCGGTCGTTATGAGTTGTCAATAAAAACAAAATGGGTTTGGAGACATTTAATATTAGATTGCTTTTGACAGAAGGGAATGCGTAACTGCTGCGACTAATCTGCACTACCAAATCCGATCGCGACCTTATATAGCAATTTATTGCAATTTCGAGTTCAGTTTCTGCTTCAGTTTCAGTTTTAGTTTTAGTTTCTGTTGTTTTTATTTTGTTTATATAGTTTTTTCCGCTTTGTGTCGGTCGCGTTTTGGTGCGTTTTAATTTATCGCTTCTAAATTATGTAAATTATATGACAAATTTAATTTTGGTGAATGTTTTTTTGTTTTTTTTTTTTTTTTTTTCTGCGTGTGTTTCATTACGAACTATGCGTGGCTTTATTTATTTAATTTGGTTTCTTATCTAATTCCGCAATTTGGAGGCTGAAATTGAAAAAACGGCCGTAACTCAGAGTTATGCTTTGGTTTTGCTCTCAGTCAACAAATTGGCTTGAACTTATGTTAGAATACGCAACGCTTAGACTATGCTCATTATATTTAAATATATACATGTATCGTTAAATTATTTAACAACCAGTAGGATTATAACAAATTAACCCCATTTACCGGCTGCTCATAGCGAACGGCATTCCGACTGCCATCGTCTAGGCTCATTTGAATAACAGACGATGCCGACGCATCTTCCTTCCCCCTCTCCATTTGTATTTCTCCATTGGTTTCGTTCGCTTAATCATGTGTGTATTCAACGCCGTATCCGCACCAGCCTTAACGGTATGTACGAAGTTCCGGGTGCCACATCCTTGCCCTCCGGCAGGAAGTTCATCGCATAGTTTTTGGGCGTCGGCGTATTCGGCGGCAGCATGAACTCGAAAATCAGCTGCCTGGTGGTCGGAGCTGATTGCAGCTGGCGATTCGGCTGCATCTGCACATCCACCCGGGCCAGCTGCCACTGCTGTGAGCGCTGCCTGTCAGCCATCTGGAAGCGCTGCAGGTGGCCCTGGATGATGCGACGCAGCGCCGCCATCGTCGTCGCACTTGGCGGATCATAGAAGTATATGCCGCTCTGCGTCGGCCGCTGCGTGGGCGTCTGGCGCGGCAGGTAGGCGGGGCCGGCGGCGCTTGCAATGCCCAGCAGCAATGCTACCAGCTGGAAGACAAATTACATTCCATATATTGGCATATTGTTTGCCAGCTCCACTTACGCAAAGGCACGTCCTATATACGTCCATGTTGCCTGCCATGATTAAATATCACTCGACACCAGCTACTGAGTACACGATACTACCGACTAACTGCTCTCGGCTCTCGGTTCGCGGCAATCGATTGTTGGCTCGCTGCTCGATATTCAATACACACGCTCGCCGACTCGCTTGGCTCAGCAGTTGCTCGACAACTGAATCCGGAGGCAAAGTTTCGGTTTCAAGTTCACGGGCCACCGCAAATGCATTTACATAAATTTCCAACCGGTGCTCGATGCTAACCATCTCCATCTCCATCATCAACTAGATCTCTGCCTCTCTCTCTCTCTCTAGCTCGCTCTCTCGATTGTCGTCTCTATCTTTGTTTGGCTGGCAGCTGTCGCTTTATTTTTAAAAGTTAATTCTTCTGCTAATGCTGCCAACGGGGCACGTGATTTATGCAAATATTTATCTTATGATCATCTTCTTCTTTTTTCGTTGTTGTTGCTCCCTCTCTCTTTATTTTGGGAATACTTAGACTTAAGTATAGAATGATCTGATTTTGAGTTTGCTTCCATTTTATACACATTACCATACTCATTAGATGGACATCAAAAGGGTATCATAAAGCTTAGCCACATACTAAAAATTTGACATTTCTTGAATAGCTGCGGCAATTAAGTTGTTCTGGCCTTATAACACGCGCTGTTCTATATGGACATAGAATGGGTTCTTAAATAGCACACTTGAGATAGTTTTGATTTAGTTTAGTATATCAGTTTTAAATTGAGGTAAAATTGAATTAAATAGCTATTCATATTTCAGTAAATGTCTTAATTATGTAAAAACATCTTCCATTAGAGCGTGTTTTCGAGGCACTCAAATAGTTTAATTTAAATAATGAGTAGATAACGCTTAAATACTCTGCCGTACAGGGTGTCTCGAATTCAAGCAAACGCCTCTCACTTTTCCAAGTATATCAATCGAGCTGGATCGATCAGCGTGCGTAACGAACGAATTCCCAGCCCACGTACATAAAGCAAACTAAATAAACAATGAGTGTGGAGATTGTCGAGATAAACTGCACGTTCTGTCTTAACCCCAACTTATGAACTGAGACACAAACATACATACATACATACATACGTAAATATATATGTACATATATGTCCATGCGTGTGAGCTTTAGACAAGCTTAGACAACGGGGCGACTTGTCCGCTGTTCACGCCATTATAATTATGCAAATAACTCAAGATATATCTGAATATATCATTTCTCTGGCACCGCGCCTTTACAATCTAAATGTACGTATTAATTTAGTATTTTTTTAACTCCGTTTTTTTTTTTCGAAGTATTTAATTAACATAATAATATTCAGTTGGCTTCAATGGACGTGTGTCTAGAGCTTAGTTCTCCTTATATAGGAATACAAAAGACGCTCGATGAACAGAGGTTTGTGACTTTATATTGATTTTTAATCGCTGCCTCTTGATGCTTCTTTGAGCTCGATCTTTGGGTTTATTTATCTGTGTTGCAAAGCCTCAGATTTGTCTGCCTGACAACTTAACCAAAATATATTGTATTGTGTGTGAGTTGCCTTGTTTGGCGATAGCTGTGCTCAAATTACTATTTAAATGACAAATATTATTGAATAATAAATAAATAATATGATATTGATGCTTAAGCATAACCAATTGAATTATTTTTAAATGGCCGATTGCTGAAATCTGATATCGATTAGCGTTCATGATATGATTTCAATTCCATTGTGTATGATGTGATTTAATTGATCAGAGAATCAGCAAGTGAATGGGATGAATGATTAACGAATATATATATACTTCACTCTGCCACGTCTTGGTCTGTCTGCTACACATGTTTTCGCAAATTATACTCTGAATTCACATTGTCAATGGGCTCAGGTTGTCATCGCTGATGTGGACTAGTCAATGACTCAATTAACTGATTATGCAAGACAATAAAACTTTATGTTATTTTGTAATTAAGTCTCAAATTGACTTCTGCCAAGTTGAGCTGTTGCCTTGCCTATATCCATCTCTTTCCCACTCCAACTCATGGCTATACGAAAACACGTTGTTTTCGTCTTGTTTTTAAGTCAAAATGGTTATCTCTAGATGACAGAATTACTGTTTTCAAATAATGAATATGTCTTGAAGATACTTGCATATTTTTTCATTTATTGAAGAGCTAATGTGAAACTATTTTGCTTGATTTATATAGAACTGTAGCACGTTTCACAATCATTCTGAAAAATATATATAAAAAATCTTGGTTAATTAATTTTGATTGCTGTGTTTATCATTCGTGAAATGAGACTCTTTATTATAGGCAGAAGCTAACTAAAGTTAAGCTAGAGAAATAACTTTATACTTTCACTTAGAATATTAACAGCATTATACTAACTACCTGTAGGTAATATATACAAATTTTTAAAGAAGCTGAAATTCTTTAAGCATTGTGTGAGGCATATTTCTTCAACTTCTCAACTTAAATTATAAGAGTATATATATTTTGATATATTTTAAACTTGCTCCAAGTGAATAGCAGACAGCGCTTCGTACATTCACAGCTATCAAACAGCGCAGATTAACTAAACAAGAAAGATATATCGCCTTGGGTAATTAGTAAAGTAATCCACAATTTCTATTCATTTCTATGACTTTTAAATCTGGAAATCTGAAAATAGATAACAAAAAGTCATGTGAAAACTCATTTGTATTTATTGGGCGCAACTCAAACAACATATTTTTCAGTTTGTA
Organism: Drosophila navojoa; assembly: GCF_001654015.2. The sequence goes on along the minus strand of NW_022045863.1, from coordinate 677,109 downwards.
AAATTCCCCCAAAGTAAATAACTATTTTCGCATAGTTGCGTGTTGTCAGACTAATTGGATCAATGAACATTTTTTACAGTTTTGCACCTTATGTAAATATGAATTTGTGTGTGTGTGTGAGTGTGTGCCATTCGTTTGGTGTATTCAATTTTCATTTATTCGGTTTCACACATCAAGCAATGCAATTATCTAATGGAATTTGTTGAAAATTTCGCGAAAAAACCCGCTTCATACCCAACGCTCCACGCCCCTCGTTCCACGCCCCAAGCTCGATGCTGTTCGTAGCAATCGGTGATGGCGAATCCCAACTACGTTTGTGTGGGTGAGGCGTATGCCCTTCGTTTTCCCTGTTCAAATCATTATTGTGTGCATAATCGAGAGAAGGTGAAAGAGAGAGAGAGTGTGAGAGAGAGAAAGACGGAAAGGTGTGTGTAAAGAGTAGATGCTGAAAATGAGTTGGAATAAAAAAAAAAAAATGGGTAACCGAAACGGAAACGGAAATGATGCGCTACGTTAGCTTTAGGCGTACTCACTTAATTAAACCGCTGCATTGCCATTGATCTAAGCAGGAGCATTACGTAATTGGAATTTGCTATTCCATCTGCTGGATTGCATTAACATTTCGATTTATATGCAAAATTGCGCAATGGCTCTCGCTCTCTTTCTATCCCTCTCTCTCCCTCTCGCTCTCGCTCTCTATCAAGCGTGCAACGGATTGTGGAATGACGTGTTATGAAACGTTTAAGCTCGCTTAATTACTATGTAAATTATTTGTGCAATTAATTTACACAGCTGGCAAGCAAATCCACGCATCCATCCGCAGCCACTCCCCATATTGATGAGGGTGTCTTCTGCTCAAGCGAACAGCATTAAGTCGGACAAAAAGCTCATATATATTTCATGCGAGGCGCAAAGGAACCATCATAATCATCATAAAGTCGAGACTGTCTGCCCAAAATGTTATTTGAATACCCTCCAAGAGGTTGCCAACGAGGCATTTGTGGGAGAGGAAACTTGACTCGATTATATATTAATGAATTTATCTCTTTGAAGCCCAAGGCTCAAGTAGTTGAATATATTAGGTTTGGTATGTGGCCATCCTCTATTAATGATAATTTTACTGTTTGCCATGAATATCACTTGAACAGAAATTCCTTGAAATTTATCAAAGTTAGTTCTTAAGCAAATCTTAGATAATAATAATGAGAAGCGATTTGAGTCTACTCGAATCGAAAACGAGTTGGATATTTTCTTAATCTATATATATTAAGGAGTATCTTTCAGCTCAGCACATCATTTCGGCAGCTCTGTGTTTCGTGTAGTGCCCCATGTCCAGCTGGTTTTGAAAGGCAATTTCTCAGCCCTTAAAATGGTCCGGCTGACTGTTATGTAATGAGTTTGATGAGCTTTTGAAGTAAACCCAATTGAGGAGAGTCATTTCATTTTGTACGGATTTGATAAAAATGACGAGGCCGTTAAGCAAGCCGTGGCGTATGTGGCAGCAAAAAAGGATATGTAGCTGGATGCGAACGGCAACAAACTTAGTTATGCCTGACAGGCAGCCCGCAGCACGCTCATATTTTATGCATGACCAGCTACAGCTCCATCGCCGCCTCCTGCTGCACTGCTCTCTGGCTCTAGTTTTTGCTTTAGCTCAGCTGAGTTGGGCTCCGGTGGGTGGGCTTGGGTCGGGTTGAATTGCTTTCCGATTGACTAAGCGCAGCGCTCAACCAAGTACTCGTTCACGTGCAGGGCCTGCAGACGACCCTAGGATTGGGCGCGGTCAAGTAGACGTTTGGCAATGCCATTTGCTGGGTGCGCCAACTGGCAGTTATCGGGGCCGATCAAATGGATCAGCGGTTTTTATGTTGCACTGGCACGAAATCCGCACCAGACTAGAGCTCACCTGCCTCTTGGCCCACGGCATTGATGTCTTTGGCGGCCGGCTAAACGAAATGATGGACACCCCAGCGAAATGTGAATAAACTTTGCCGAAAAACCACGAAAGCGTCGATAAACTAATTAAAATGTTTTATCGTCAACAGTGGGCCGAACTCCATTTAGTTGGGACAAGCTCTAAAGTGAGGGAATGCGGAAAAGTATATAAACTTAAGTTAGCTTAAACATATGTACATAAATGCCCGTTGAGAGATGCTGAGATATTAAGCAAATATTGTCATGAATTCGATCAAACTGAAATGAGAACATCTATTGATTTTCAAGCCAGTCTTTGGGGTGTGTAGGCTACAATAAACTCTTATTTGTGCTCAGAGTTACTTTCGCTTTTAGTTCCACTGTGGAGCATCTGAATCGAATCAGGTGACAAAGGCAAGCGATGCGCCTTGCGGCGTAGATTTCGTCTTTGACCGTACGACTTCTGCATAATTAATGATGCCGGGCGACTGTGCTGACTGGCGGAGTCATTCATCAGCAACAGTGGCTGACTTTAATCCACGGCCTGCACAATTTCGGTTTCAATTGCCAATGTCTGACAAATGGCGAGAGTCTCTTGCCGCGAATTTCACTTATAAATTTGCATATTTAATAAGTTGATGCGTTTTGTGCAATACGCGCCGTACATATAAATTTATAAAATATTTGTATACACACACATATATATATATATATATGTATATGTGATATATATCTATATCTGTAGCTATTCTGCATCTGTGTGTAAATATGAATAGTCTCTGCGCTGATGTATGCAAATTCGGTTCACTCATTTTGACGCAGCTCCCTAGGGCCACGTTAATGCGGCATTTGTTGCCAGGGGCTAAAAGCACTCAGCTGGCTTTTAGCGACTCCCGGTTGTCGAGTACCCGACTGCATGACCAACGGCTGCCTGGCCTGGCTGCCTGCTGCCTGGCTTATGCATAAATACATGAAATATGCAAATCCAAAATACACGCTGCCCCAGCAGCCATAACAACTCACTATCTGCTACGGCTAGTCTATGATGTCTCTAAGTATTCCATTCCCATTTGTACTTTTTTCTGGTCTTGTTCTCTATTCTCTTTTGTTTTGCACACTTGCAGTTGGCATGCCATCCCCCCCTCAATAATAAAAAGAAAGAAAAAACAAAATAACAGCATCCAAAGAACTCTCCCAAGTTGATGGGACTCTTGTGTATTTGGTTTCTGTTTTAGTTCACTCTGAACTTGTCCAGCTGAAATTGCAAAACTTTGCTCCACCACGTACAATAAACATTTTACGTGCGTGTGGGCATACATATATATATGTGTGTGTGTGTGTGTATTCTATGTCTAGTTCTAGCTGTGCACACCTGAGCCGCTTTAAGCTGAGCTCCATTATCTTTAAAATGCAAGCATATAAATAAGTAAACAATGCAAATGACTTTGTGCAGCTCACCGCACAGCAGAGAAAGCAGAGAAAAGAGTTGCATTCCTACACTGAGAGAAAAATGAATAATATATAGTTTACCCGGCAGTTAAGAGAATGCCAGAGTAGCAAATAGAATGAAACACTTTTAATGAAATGATTTCTTACCTCATTTATGAGCGTCTATGAACAGCTTAGACAATATTTCAATAAATTAAATTTACTTTAAGAATTTAATATTTAATATATGTTATTGTAATACAAACATTCAGACAGAGGCCATGAAATTCCAATAATGTCTGAATTTAATTTATATACATTCACAGAGAGACTCATTCACATTTGATTCGTTGACCTCTTCGCTTTGAAGCTAAGCGAAATAATTGAATGAAAGGCTGAAAGACATTACACAGAATGCAATGTAGTTAGATGAATTCATTAGGCGTAAACAATTGTAGGTGAAACACTGCTGGAATTTCAATTATGCCGTTAGCATTCGAGCCAGATAAGTCGAGTGAATGGCAGACGAGATACAATAAATATCAAATTAAATGCCAATTTATGCTTGAAAGCAATTGCGGAATGCACTTTAAGCAAAATTAAACTCAAGCCTGGTCGACAAGTTGTCTGCGATGCCGTTGGCTTAAACAGGAGTACGGCGCACTGACGAGCTAACTTAAACAGAGACATCAGGGGACAAGAGCCTCTGGCCGTCGTAATTTCTACAGTGGCACATAAAAGTATGCTGCATAAGTTGGCTAACACAATTTCAGCTGGCAACTGGAGTGTAATCAAATTAATATTATGCTCGTACTTCAGCGAGTAACTCGAAATGATATACTTACAAAGAGTTCCGCTTTGAATGGCGCTGACTGGCAGACAGACGGATAGGCAGACGGTTGTAAAGCCTCAGCTCAAGCAGGAGTAGCAGGAGCAGTAGCTGGGGGGATTACTTTGCTCATGTTTTTGTAATAAGCAAGTATTTATCTCGCGTTGAAAACCTCATCAGGCCTAAGCACTGCGCTTAATTACCCACAGCGTCCTTCAGCAGACGTCTGTCTGACTAATGTGTGTGTGTGTGTGTGTGTGCGTCAGTATGACTCTATCTGTTGCTGTAAGACTCTGTGTGTGTGTGCGTCTCATTTTATTTCATTTACCTACACATCTGTCAATCTGGGTGGCGTTTTAAGAGTCGCACTCAAACGAAAGGCACCACAGAAACCACAAATTACACGTGACAGACTTCTTGGAATTAAGCTGAAAGGGAGTTCTCGAATGTAACTAAAGGAAACGTGGTAATAAATTTAATAAATTATCCTATCAAGGCCGCAACGCTCAAACCTTGATTTAAGCAAGAGAATTCAATTAAAGTTTCCAGTTCCCAACTGACGGAAGAAGAAAAACTTTGTTCTTTTTGCATTTACTCGAATATAGTTTACGTATGGTTTCTTCAAATAAACTTATAATTGAATGAAAATAATTCAATTAGTTTTGGAGAGACATACTAATATATATTTGAAGATATTTTTGCTGCTGTAAATACTTTAACTACTTATTTCTTATTAGGTAGAGTAGCACATACTACTATTTAGTACTATAAATACTTATGCCTAAAGTCATGTATACTACTATTTACTAACATATTAGTGATATGATTATATATAATTAAATTCTATATACTAATACTACTTCTACGAACGACAAGTAAATACTACTGCAACATATTCTACTACTATTTATTGCTACGCATATACTATATACATACACATTCTACAACTGGATACGCTACTACTATATACGCCTACTACTGTACTATACATATAGATTCTACTCCTGTATACTCTACTACTCTCTTACTATACTATAAATACATATACATACTCCTATTGTATAGTCTACTACTATACTACAATATAAATGCATAGACATACTACTACTCTAATAAAATATAAATGCATAGACATACTACTACTCTACTACTATATACATACACATACTACTAATCTGCTACTACATACATACACATACTACTACTTTACATTCTACTACTCTACTCACTACCTTACAATTCAATATAGAGTATAGCTAAGCTAATAGTAATCAATGATGATTAATAATAATAGACTGTAGTAGTCAACTAATAAGTAGTTAATGATAATCAATGTTCTTCCATTGATTGCGAGAGTCTATTTATATTACAGTATATTTACATCGTCTGCCATTTATATATGAATTCAAATTCCATTCCAATATACTCTACCAGCCTTGAGTCCATAAACATAATCAGCCCAAGTTCAATAGCCAAAATCAATATTGCCTAATATAGAATTAACGCACACATATACATATATCTCAATATAGAGCGCCTCACGTGCATGTCAGCCGTTAAAAGCATTTTGTTTCTATCGGACTGGGCGTTGCGTGCTGGCGCTGACCTTTTCTTTATTTTTCTTAATTTTTTTTTTTTGCGGGCAGGTGTGCAAATAGGTGTTGCACGCGCTTCTATTTGCAGCAATTAAACGAGTCCCTCGGCTATTTTGGGCCGAGCTCGGTCCGTTGGGTTTCTTCTCAGCTCAGCCTCATGCACGGCGCAGAATATCTTGAAGGTAACAACCGCCGCCATTTGTCAGCGCGTGGTGGGTGTTAAATAAATATTTTTATGCGAATTCCTGCTGTTGACCTTAAGCATAAATCTCGCCAGTCATTTATTTTGACTGGGCCCCGGCTGTTTAATTAATTCAACAGCTGGCTGGGCACCTTGTCTGCTTTACGCGCTGCTTTAATAGCGCTTTTATGAATATGCATCCACGAGCATATTAAAAGCGCGTCTAAAGCAATTTATGGCGCTGCTAGAAGCGCGATTAGAGTCCGCGTAGCCCAAAAGTGATGGCCTCTGAAGCTAGATACGGCTCGGCTAGGGCAGCGGGCAGCGGGCAGCGAGCAGCGAGCAGAGGGCAGATGCTTTAAGATGCTGCCCGTTAACCCTAATCGAGCAGTTTCCTAAATTTGTTATTCGAGCCGAGCACTTCCGCTTGAGTACCGTCTCAATGTGCTGGTCGACGTCGACTGTTGAATGGGCCAGCGCTGCGTATACCCGATGCCTTACGTTTGACGTAAGAACTGGCAGGCGGGGCATCTGAAATGCCACGAGAGCGCCGCACATGCGTAGCTCAACTCAACGATTTTCCCTTTGGCTCTTTCCGCTCTTAGGAAATTTGTAACTGTAATCAGTTGATTTTGATAGCAGCAGCAGCAGCATCAGGCGAAAGGCCAATCTTGCGGCCAAGTGGCACATTTTCATACGCGAGCGGGCACACCTGAGCGCCAAGGTGCAATTAAACTCGCTGTCGTAGCGCCGTTGGCCCTCGGTACGCGCCAGATGCCGAAACCTGAGCTGGTTAGACAAGCAAATTGTTGCACGCGCATATGAAATAATTGGAAATGTATATTTTTATTATGATTTTAATCATTTAACGAACATCAGTAATAATCGAAATTTGATATGAATAAGATACAAAAAGAAATACAATTTGCTTTTTTATTAATTATAACAGTCTGAGCAGTATAAGAGAATAACTTAAAATATTTAATAGAATTTAAATTAATCAATAAGCACACACATGAAAGTCTATCAAAGGGGCTACAATTAGAAAAGTGACTCTGGGTCGGGAGCAAAGTTCATTGGGGCTGAAAGAGGCAACCTGAATGCCAAGCTAAGCCAAAGATTTTTTGGGCGCGACATAAAATGGGTGCGTGTCATCAAAGTAGCTCATACGCAGCGTTGGCCATCAAAATGAAATGTAATTAGATGACAGTAGATTGGATGCACAGACGTAGGTCTCGCAGCTCTTTCGAAACTTTGTTGCTTTGTCTCTGGCTGTTTGTTGTTCGTTTGTTGTTCGTTGTTTGATGCTCTGCGAGCAAATTTAATTTGTTTGGCCTGCAATTCATTTGCCGAGTCGTTGAATCCTAATGCACACAATCAAGACATTGTTTTGCCATGTTGACTTGTTGCCAATTTTCGCTTGAGTTGGCGCAGCGATTGTTACGCTTTTACCGTCGGGTTCCTTGACATTCCATGACTCAAGAAAATTCTTTAAATATGTAATTAGATCGATGCGCGCATAGCCAGAGAGCAAGACCTCCCATATGAGTTTTTCTAATCTACAAAACTACAGCAGCTCCGCGCTTAAAGCTCACAGTTCACGCGTCGCGCATACGCCACTTGAGCACGTCCCTAATACGCCCCGTACGCTGTGTGCATTTGTCAAAACTGAAAGTTTTGCCGAAATGTGCTTTTCATGTCATGCCATGCCAAACACCGGAAGCACGCTATCGCCCACTCCCCCAAGCCACAAATAAGCGCACACACACAGTGGCCAATGTTGGCAAACATTTCTGGAATTTATTTGATATATATTAAATTGGAAACTCTCCCAAAAAAAATACAAGCTATATATCGATTTAAAATATCAGATACATTTAGTTTATGTGTTAGTGTCTGAGTCACATTTCATTCAACATTGATTCGATGCTCGTTGAATATTTCACTCAGTTTAATGTGGTTGGGCCCACATAAACACCTATGTATATATACACCTACATGTGTATGTTTAGTAACAACTACTGTTATCCCACTACTGTGTGCGGCTGTCACCTCTGCCCTTGGGCCCACCTCTTCAGTGCGCACGGCGACTATCAATCAGCTTCGAGCGCTACATTTATCACATAGCTAATCAAACAGAAAGCATTCTCTACTTCAATTACACACACGCGCATAGCTCTTGCGCACTCGCCCTTCTCCCTTAAACAGCAGCGAATATGCGAGTCTGTGATGCTGTTTATGTGAAACACATAAATATTGAAAGAGCTTCTCTAAATTTCTGCTTAATCTGAATTTGTAATAATTTTATATTAAAGTGAATCGTGGCGCCGCTCGGGCATTCTGCTCATATGAAACTCATAAATATTGTAGGAACTTTTCCTAATTTTCCGCTTAATCTCAATGCACAACAATTTTATATATTAGAGAATCGTAGCTCTATTCGGCTTAGCTGCTTTCACGAAATACACATAAATATTAAAGAAACTTCACTGAGATTATTAATTAATTTATTTAAGATTATAAGTGAATCTTAGGTCTGCTCGGTTTAACTGCTTATAAAAGCATAAAAATTGAGTTAATTTTTATAAACATTTCGTTTAAGCTTACTTTATAATAATGTCATATTAAGGTATTATTATATTTTTTAGTTTCGACAGATTTTTTATAGAATTTTCAAACAATTTTATATCCTTTAAAATGCATAATAATTCGAGTAATAATAATAATAATAATAATAATAAAAATTTAAATTTACAGATTAATATGGAGAATATAAAAGAATGCTCTATAAAAATGAAAAAAAAAAAATCTGCACATTTACTTTTATTATAAACATTTATGTAAAAACGATTTTAAACTGTGAAAATTTGTATTTCTTTTAAGCCTTGTTTACTTTAAGATGAATCAATTAATCGGTTCTATATGAATTATCCTGTATATTATTTTCCCTGCACTTAAATCTCTTACATGAACAAAAACAGTTTTATTATATATTTTAAATAATATTTATTAAAAATGTATTAAATATAAGTAACAATAAATTACGAATACGCAGCTAGTTGGAGTTTGTTCGTTACAAAGTTGCAGTCAGCAGCGAGCTGCCTACTGCACCGCTCTGGAATAGTTGGTGGAGCTGGTGGTCATCGACTGCAGCTCTGTGGTGCGCTTCTGCACGTCCATTTTCATCTTGGTGGGGCAGAGCAGGCCAATCCAGGCTCGCCGATTGACCTCGTCGAGCAGCACAAAGTAGACGAAGAGCACGAAGCCCTGCAGCGTGGCCGTTAGGCAGAAGAGGTACGAGAATGCCACGCCCGCCTGCATGTAGGCGAAGATGCCGAAGATCCACGAGAGCCCGAGCAAGAAGAAGAGCAGCACGGAGAGTCGAATCTGTTTGTGGACCAACTTGCGCTCCGCCCGCTGAATGCTCTGGCTGAGCGAGTGCGAAATGCTGTAGAAGACGTACACAAAGATCACCAGGTTGGCAACCGTAATCAGCGTGACGGGCAGCACGATGCCGAAGGTGAGCCCGTAGCCGGAGGGATAGCAAATGCCCGTGTCGGTGGCCAACTGCTCGGCCGTGGGCACATACGACTCCGGATCGATGCACGCCACCAGCAGCGTGGGCAGCAGGGGCAGCAGCCAGGCCACGAGGGCCGCCTTCAGGATGTAGTGGCGCGGCCGCTCGACGCCAATCACCGTGACGTAGCGCTGGAACTGCAGGAAGGCGATGATCAGCATCCAGCAGAACAGCACCAGAATGGTGTACTGCATGGCAGCGCCCAGCAGCACACAGCGCACCTTGTCGCCGTGGACGACCAGCTGCTCCGAGAGGTCGTCCGTGTTGATGAACACGAAGAGCACCATTTGGAGCATCATGGCCAGGCAGAGGTGCAGCAGCACCTTGGTGGAGGCCTGACTGCGCCAGCTCTTGAACAGCAGCGCCGTCAGAAAGATGCCCAGCACGCCGAACAGCGACAGGCAGCAGCCCACAATGGAGATGATGTCCAGCACGCGTTCATTGATCGGGGTCACTAGCACCTCGTCGCCCAGCTCGTTGCTGCGATAGCTGCCGCCCACCAGGTACGAGAACTGGGTCAGGTGGCGCGTATGGCAGACGACTATCGGATCGCGCAGCAGATCCGTTCCACTGCTGGTGGTGATGCCGTCGCTCACCCAAGTCTGGTAGTTCCAGTAGCCACAGCCGCAGCCCGCATTGACGGCTCGCGTGTCCGGCTGCCGATGGTTCTCGTTGCGCAGCAGGAAGGGAAGCGGCTGGGGCAACTGCGTGCCTAAAGAAAGATCAGGTTACACACACATCGTGTCAGTGGAACAATTGACTTACCTTCGCAGCCGGGAATCGATATCGACAAGACTTTGCTGCGCGGAATCCGACTGCGCTGCGGAGCTGTCTCCACAAAGAGCCCGTCGTGGCCATAGACCTTGACTATCAAATACGTGGCGCCTCTCTGCTTCAGCTGCCTCCACAGCTGCTCTGGCACATACGTGGCCGTCTCCAGGTCCTGCTCCCTGCGCAGCTTCTCCATGTTCTCGTTGGCATAGAGAAAGCGAAACCAAAACTGGCTGACGGCCTGCCTGCGATCTGGAGCCGCCGCTGAATATATAGCTATGCCCGTGATGCTTTCGCATTCGGGATTCACATAGAAGACGCTCAGGTTGCTGCTCAGCATGGCATGCACGCCGAGATTGGCATTATTGAGTATCTCCATGCCACTGGCAGCCGCCTCGCCGGCCTCGCCTGCCGCATGAGCGACGACTTTGCCGCAACGCTCTCGGGGCACAAGCTGTTGGGGCAGTGCGTCCATGTAGTCCTCGAAGTTGTTTAGCAGCGAGTTGGTCGCATTCAGCTGAGCCGAGAGCTGCAGAACCTGCGCGTCGCTGGACATGATTTCGCGACAAATGCTGATCAGATCGGCGCTCAGTGCGACGTCTTTCTCGTGCTCCAGCAGCTCCCCGAACACCTGGCCCACCACATGCACGTCGGCCGGCAGCAGGGCCTTGTCGTGCTGCCGGAACATGTCTCGCATCATTGCCGTGGTGCGACGACGCTCCTGGCTGCTGTTGGCACGCCTCCTGCCCTCCAGCATGTCGTCGTGTAGGCTGTTCAGCTCGACGCTGATCGATCGCTCCCGGAATCTCCGCATGCACACCACGTACGGCCGTTGCTCGAGCGACTCCCACCGCGCACGCATGGCCCACACTTCGCACTTGCGGGTCACGGGCAATCCATTGCGCAGCAGGCAGACGTCGTGCAGCGTGCCCGCCTCGCCCGCTCTGGTCCGCTTCCAGCTGTTGACATGCGGGCTCTGGTCGTGATTGCGCACGATGTAATCGTGTTTAAACGTTTCCGGTTCACAGTGCTGGGCATTGCAGTAGACCAGGCCAGCTATGTCCGCCCTGTAGATCTTCTCCACGCAGCGCACGGGCGTGTTGTTGCGGCTCTCTAAGCTGCACAGCTGCTGCTCCAGCGGACAGTCGTCCCACAGCGACTCGTCACTGTCATCGCTGTCCGCGCTCTCATACGCTCTGCCCGCCGATATCGTCAGTGCCACTAGCAAATAGCCGAGCACATTCATAGCTTCTGACTCAGCACCGTCTGAAGCTCTCCAATTCAATTTGTCACGCGTCCGTCTCTCAGCGAATGTCGCGCTCAACTGCACGGCGGCGTCGCTCGCCTAGCTGGCGATCGCTTTTATTTCTTATCACAATTTGCAGGGCGATCGCTTATCGTCACATTTTGGTGTTTTTGTTGTTGCTTCGCGCACTACCAACTAATTCCAAATAAGACGCTGTTACCTGTTTTATCTGCGACCGATAACGCTCGATGCGAACCTCAGTCGATTGTTTGATTTGTTATTAGCACCCGAACGCAAATTTGTTAGAGAGAATACCTCGAAAGAAAACAAAAATAGTAACCTCAGGTCTCAGGGCTATCAATGTGACGTATAATGTTTGTCTAGTCCACTAATTTATAGAGCACGCAGCAGACCTTCAAACTATGACCTATATATAGTTAGGCCATAGTAAATAGTCAAATTATGAATTGATATTGTTTTAGCTTAGTTGAGAAAGAGGTCTTCATATATCCAAGTAAAGTTCATATGAATTATCGACAAACCACAAATTCCTGCTAAATGTTCATTATTGATGTTTATTTCCGATGCGTCATAGTACAATATATGTATAGAAGACTTGCACCTTTATATGATTCATGGGAATATATCTGAGGCAGACCAAGACAAAGCTCAAAGTGCATGCATATAACTCACAAACCACTCACTCTTTACATCAATAACTAAGAATTATAAACTACATGGAAATCCACTTGAGACAGTGTTGGGCTTACCGCGCTTAGGCTTAGCTTGATGGCGCTTTAGTTAAGCACTCGCTCGATAATCTATATGGCTGCGCTTCGTGACACGTTTGGCTCAAGGACCTGAAAGCTGCGTGGGCTTTCAGCGCTTCTTATATGCGGAACTTACGCAACTTGTTGACACGTTTTCAATTATCTGACGAATTCAAATACTATCTGCCACACAGCATAATATATGACGAGTATGAATTTGATTAAGCTACACAAAATGTTCACGCACTTAACCCTCATGCGCATATAAACTTGTGTGTGTGTGTGTGTGTGAGTGGGTGCTTGCTGGCTTTCAATCAAAAGTGTCACATTCACATCTCGGCATTTTTACTTTTCCCCTTTATAGCTTTATGGCTGGCACTGTGAAGTGTGCCACGTGTCAGACGTGCAGCAATGAATTATACAAAATTTTGTGGCTGCCACAACTACAAATGCCTCCAGCTCGAGGTCGCAGATGACTGGGGAATTTCCTAATACCTTTTTTGTGCACAAATAATTCATATATATATTTGGAATATGGCAAAAATCGATGCATATAAGATTCAAGTAGAGTCAACTATAGACTTAAGATATTCACATTGAGATAGAATCAGTTGATAAAGCCATAATCTTTAATTGGACATGCTACTCAGCTTTAAGCCATTAATTTTTGCCCTAAAACGAATTTCTTTAATAGCCCTCTTAAAGTGTTCTGTACTTCTCTTAAATACTTGACATATTGATAAATTCAAGAGCAAAACGTTTTTGCAGCTCGAGTTGTTTACCCTTAGCTGCAAATTAAATATTTATAAACCCAGTAGCAAACGCCATCTAAGCACATTCAAATAAATTGTATCTTAAATTATTTAATTGCCGGCGTTTGCCCTGGATTGAATATTAAAATTGTGAAATTATAAATCAATGAGGCGCCGCAAGGCAAACGCCAATTAGTGGGCTGCAACAATAGCCGAAAATGCCGACTGCAAAGCCGTCAAGTAAACAAACTTTGGTCAAACGGGGCCAAGAGCGGGTGGCTAACAAACTCTCTGCTCATTTGAGCTGCTCAAACAAGTTGGCACAGTGCGGCCAAGAAAATCACTCCGCAAACCTCCGGCAGTTGCACAGGGCAGCGAAGGGCGGGACTCGGGGTGGCTGGCTGGCGACTGGGCCACCAAGGAAAGTAATAAATTTTCCAGTGCCTCTTAACCGCACGACCACAACGCAGACGCTGACGCAGACGGCGACGGCGACGGCGATGCCGACGCTGACGTCGACATTGCTGCATTGTTGCAATGCCTGCGCTACCCGAGGCTTGACAAGGTTAAGAGCTGTGCTGGATGTCGGGCGTAAATGTGATTAGGGTTGACTTTCACAGCGATAAGTTAGAGCTACGAGCTGGCCCGTTATACTAAATACAACAAAAATAAATAAAGAAATGCAGAAAAATGGAACTGAGGGGGAGGGAGGCGTTTGTTGCCAAAAAAGTTGGCAGAAATTCAACTGTCATTGCCAGGCAATGATCCATATCGATATTTAAGCGCTTTTGAACAACTCGCACGCACATGCCATTTATATTTATATTAAGTACCCACCCACACACACACACACACACACACACACAGATACACAAGTGCGCACAAACACTCGCTTAATGTTTGCTCAATAAAAATTGGAAAAGTTGCGTTGACTTTTTAAGCACTTAAATGTCGCGTCTGCCATTAAGATGTTGTGCACCAAGTGGATAACAAAATATGCCCATATGTATGTATGTGCTGTATAAAGCTACTAAAACTGAACAGAGTTACACACACATATATATATACACACGCACACGCACACTCACACACACATTCATTAACTTTTGTTAGAAGCGAAACCTTACCTCAATTGCCTGTATCTACTCAGCCATTGTGTGGCTGGTATTTCGCTGAAAGCCACACGTCACCAACCACAATTTTCATTTGGCCCACTGCTAATTCCCCTCTTGCCCCGCGCCAGCTCCCGTCAATTGCAGCAAAGCAAAGCAGCTCACCCTGCGGCTGACTTAAATTGAATTCTTTCGCTGGCATCGCTTTGCCCGCATTTTATTTTGGTCTTCTTCTGCTTTTTTCTCCTTATTATTTTGTTGTTGTTGTTTAAGACAACAGGTTTCTGGAATTTAATGAAATTAGGCAACGGGCCTTGTGCTTGATGGTCTCAGCAGCTGCCAGTCTACATTTTTAAAATATATACAGGGTTACTGCGGATCATAAGCCGGAGCTCACTCCTTGTTGGCCTGCAGCTCAGACAGTATTTACACATATCTTGATTGAAATCTGTTGTTGTTGTTGTTGTTGCTCATATATATTAGGGTCATATATGATAGACAGCGAGCAATTTTTGCAGATTGAGATACAGGGCTCTTAAAAAGCAGTCTCAAGTGAGTCTATTGGGTGTTAGAAATAAGAGAGTGAATTTTATCATCTGTAAGTATATTTACTAAATGTTTTCTGATGAAAACAAAAATTAGCCAAATGAGGCATTTCATCTTGTCTTTGATGTGACCCTAGGTTTGATATACAGTAGTAAACATATTGTGTGTGAGTGAAGCAGTTACTCAAAGTCTTGTGTAGGTACCTAACATCAAGGTGAACTTATGCATCGACCACCATTTTCTCTCTCTCACTCTCTGCCTATAACTTTCTCCCTGTCTATATGTCTATATCTCAGTCTAGCTCTATATCTCTGTCTCTCTATCTCTGTATATCTCTATCTCTCACTGTCTATATGGATCCTTCTCTGTATTTCTATCTCCCGCTCATTCTCTCGGTCCATTTATTTATCTCATTCTATTTCCTGTCCCTATCTTCCTATCTATCCCTCTGTTTCCCTCGCTCCCTGTCTATCCCCCTCCATCTTTCCCTCTGTCTAGCTCTTTCACTTTCTCTCTCGATCAATGTATAGCTCGCTCCCTCTCTCTCTCTCTCTCTCGCTCCCTTTGCCCAAATTGAAACCTCTATTGAAATGCATTTAATCCAATGCAAATAAGCAGCAGCTCAGACAGCATCAGCTGGCACATGAAATTGAATTCTTGTTGACTCAGCCTCGGCGTCACCCTGTATATGCAACGGCTTATGTTTATATGGGCTTATACATTTTTAGCTGCTTTAGTTTCGCACAAATCGTATGGCAACAGGCATTATTTACGCACACGCAGCGTGAACTTTGACACAGGAGCAGCAGCAGGAGCAGCAGCAGGAGCAACGGCAGCGGCAGGAGCCGCCGCCACAGAAGGCGCCATAGGTGGCACCAAGCTCAAAGCACACATGTGGCCAGTCGGTCTACGGGTGTGCGTGTGTGTGTGTGTGTGTGTGCCTGTGTGTGTTTCGGTAGAGTTGTGCCAACTTTTACAGTTTAATTTAATTAAAGCGTCTGTCGACTCTGGCTGCTGCCAACGACAGCATCTAATTTCATTTGAAAAAGTGATATGGGCAGAGAGGGAGGAGGGAGAGCAAGAGTGAGAGAGAGAGAGAGAGGGCGAGAAGTTGGCTCAGCTAGTGACATATGATGCTGTTTGCATAAAGTCTTAACCGGATTAGCTTCTGTGTAACAAGTGCAGCCACAACATTTGCATAGACTTGAATGCCAGCTTTGATTTATGGACGGCTTTAGCTTGCACCTAAATCACAAATTTCATTTAACTTGTCCATCATCACACACACACCTAGCAGAATCAAGTGAAATGAGTAGAATGTTGTTATCCTCGAGATATAATTAATTTCACTCACATACACAAAAATGAAAAACTTTTCAATTAAAAATTCGCTTTGCGTTCTGTTCCGCTGTGGGGAAAACAAAGCTCGCGCATAAGACAAAAACTTGTGCGGTGAGTTAGACAGAGAGAGAGAGAGAGAGAGAGAGAGAGAGAGAGATAAATATATATAGATAGAGAGAGTGGGAGACAATGCTCTGATAATGCATGAGAAACATTTCTAATGAAAAAGCACTTAGTCTCAAACAGTGAATTCCACTTGGGATGTGCTGCAGTTCATGTTCGAGAAGTCTAATCCGTGTCAGGATAGCGGACTGGCTGACTAGCTGAGCGGGTGGCTGGGTGGCTGGGTAATGGCGAAATGAGAGCCAGGCTTTGACTTAGTTCCAGTTTCGATTCAACTTTGATGGCTGCACATGCATTTTGTAGCTTGTTTAACGACGGCCAAATTGTAAAAACGAGCAACTAAAGATTGAAACGTGCGGTCACGCGCACAGATTTGGAGCTTGATGAGCCTACAAAACACAGAGCAGCGACTTACTCAGTCCGAAATGGGATGGGGCATTGAATAAATGGCATTGGCTATAAGAAAATCTATAGAAACTGGATATGATACAAATGGAGTACATTTCCTAAAAGTTAATCGAAATAAATCACATTTATTTGTGCAATAAACTTAGAAAGTCAGCTGTACTTGAGAAGCAATAAATTTCCTTTAAAGTTCCTTCATAGGCAGCTGCTACTGTACCAAGTCATTTGCCCCTTTTTGGCCTACGTGCCGCTGCTTTACGATGTTGTTATTCGGCTTGTTCTGCACGCTGTTTGCCATCTCACTGCTTGGCACACATGTCGTATGCTTAATGTCTTGTCTTGCCCGGACATGCGGCGTACAATATACATGTATTCCACCAGTTTTATCGCTGCTGATAGCCAATTAAGTATCAATGACTCCTATATAGCATTGCGCATACGCCGTGCTGGTCAGCTCGGCTCTCTTATGAATTTTCAATAGCCCTCGAACCGCAACAGCAGCCGACACGCGCCATATCGATATGACGATGAGGTAACCCACTTAATTGCCACCAAGAAAAACAAAAAGGTCCGCCAGACGTCGAAGCACAAAAGTGCTCGTCAGGCGTAGAATTATTGCATAATTGTGTGAACAACGGCTACGGAAAGCCCTTTGAAATGTCATTAAGTCCCAATTATAGAAAATAATGCAAGAATGGCGCATTATCCGCACGGTAAGCGTAATTAATGAGGAAATTTGTTTGCCTTGTGAAGTTTCATCTGGGAGTTACAAAAGCATCTTACAGATGTAAGCCTATCTTTTGTTATTAATTATCTTGATAATACTTCTTTTTATTTTTTTCTGTTATATTCATATTAATTTGTATTTTACACATGAAATAGAATCTCATTTCCTTTTTTTATGCATTTAATGTTTCATTAATGCTATTTTGTTTTGCATTTACTTTGCATTCTTAGAAGACTTGTTTTATTGTTATATTTTTATTTAATATATCTGCATACTTATATTATTTAATTCCTTTTTTCTTTCGTTTTATACACATTCCTAACTCACATATATTTTTTCTATATTTTATAGTTCACAACTTTATGTTGGCATGCCATACGCTCACAGCTTTGCTTAATGCAAACAAACTTTAAGATTTATGTATAATAATGTATGTGAGCTAAAGAAACATATATACACACACACACACATGCATGCATGCGTATACATTCATGAAATAAAGTCTCAGCAGTGTGGCACTTGCTCCTGTCGAACTTTGAACTGCAGCGAACCGCCACAAGCATCAAATGGCAACAAGAAGCAGCTGATGCATTTTTTATGTTCCAGCATTACAAGTACAATTCATGTTGTGCGTGGCAGTGTGTGTGCGTGTTTGTTTGGGTGTGTGTGTGATTGTGTGTGTTTAAGCAGCTTTTATCACTTGCTTGCTTTGGGTTTCACGAGCATTTAAATACAATGAAAACGAAATGACGTCGCACGAGAGCATGCACAAAGGGAAAATGTCGCCGAGTTGATGGCTTCGAGTGCAGATGCTTCCCATTTGATTTAATAGATATGGAGTGCTGCATTCATTAGCTGCCCTACACGTCTGCCAGTGACTAATTACGGCTGACATCCAACTATGCTAATTGGACAGTTTTCGTAATGAGAGACAGGCGCAACAACATTCGTCATTTGCTGGCACACTCCGGGGCGTGGCAGTGGCCGAGCAGGTACTCATTTGGCCAAGTTCACCTTCTTTCTGGCCACTCGTGCTCTAATTTGCAGATGAGCAGGTGAAATTGGAAGATTGCTTGATTGCCGACATGATTGCCCACAGCAATTACTTAATACTAAAAATGTGGAACTATTTACAAATTTATTGCAGCATACAATGTGCACACACACGCACACACACACATGGGTTCGTGGGTCAATGTGGCAAAGCATGCCCGAGCACACATACACAAAAACATCGCATATGCACACACACACACACATGACTTTATGCTGCACGTAGCACGCATAGTCTGCCCCGGGTAAAGTTTTCCATATTTAAGCATAAAATAGAATTTTTGTGGCGTGTGGCATGTGGCATGTGGCATGTGCAACAGCACGAGCAGCAGCGTGCGGCCCACGGGGCATGGTTTATACACCATGGCAACGATTTGCAAATTAAGTTGTAAATTTTGAGCAAAGCGAAACAAGCTAAATGAATAATTAACTATTATAAAACTGTAAAATATTTAACTGCTTAGTTGCTATGAAATGTTTTGTTTCAGACCAAGTTACGTAATGGATTATTATCCCAAGGCGGCATGAACTGTAAATGCTCTTGAGTGAGCATATGAAATCATAGATGAATAACATATCTATATTTATTCCTCTCTTTATAGATGGAAGGATATAAAATTAATTGATAGATAATATAAATATAATAAATATATGTAGATAATAATAATTTTGATCTATTCATAATATCTATTCAATTCAGTCCATATTTTCCCGTTCAGCACTTTTATTTAATTTACCCACTATACGTTTCATCATTTCTTCTACACAAAGTCTTTGATCAACATTTAATTGGGACCACTCTAGAGTCCTGCTCTGTTACAGATAAACCACAAATATTTCAAATTTTCCCGGCTCATTTGCCAACGGGCACACAAAAAACTTTCATTTGGCAGGCAAGAGTTGCAAATGTCAATCCTTTTTATGCACTGTGCTGTGGCTGTGCACATACCGAAATGTACAACAGTTGGTTCATTAATTTTCGAGTGTTCTCTCCGTCTTGCTCTTGGCTTCGGGACAATGCTCGCTAGAGCTCGCCCAAAACACAGACAAAAACCGAAAATGCTTTGGCATTCGACTTGACAAACATTCACTACAGTTTGCTGTCCTGCACTCAATTGGGTTTTGCCTCAATGCCCTGTAAATGTGTAAGGACGTACATGCAGTCCATCTGAGTGTCGTTTGGGTTGAAGTAGACCTAGATACCTGCTTGGGTTAATAGAATCTAACAATCGACCTGCCATGTACCCATATACCATTCGGGTTAACTCTGGTCTGTTTTACAAAGTATCCCTTAGTCAAGTACTCTTCGGTCCTTAGCATTTCAACATGTTTTGCAACTCTTCGTGTACTTAATTTGCGCATATTATGTATACGCCATGCATGCCAATCTGCCTGCTGTTACTCCCATCTCTCTCTCTCTCTCTCTGTCTTTCTCTTTGCTCGTCTACATATTGTTTGTTTTTGTCTGCTTCAAGCTGAAAGCCAAAAACCACAGCAACTTTGAATACTTGTTTTTTCGTTCTCCCTGCCGCTCGTGGCTGTTGTAGTGAAATATATGTGCAGCTGGGATTCTGCTGCTTGAGCAAGCGCGAGCGAGGTTCACTTCAGTTCAGTCGCTTGCTAATTTCACTGCAGGCATCACATCAGCCGCAACAGCGCCAGCAGAAGTAAATATTGATTTTGTAGTCAACTTTTGGCCAAAACGCAGCCAGAATTCGTTTTGCGGCGTCTCGTTGTTGCGGTTACGCCGCAGGCAACGTAGGTGTCCATTTGCCGTTGCTGATATGAGCTCTGGCTGGCCGCTGGTCTAGCGGGACTTGCGGCTGCGGCTGGCCTAGCTGCACAATGCAAAACCAATTCGTTTCCAATTGTCCTTGGCGTCACTTGCATGCCACGCCCGCAGCCACAGACACACCCACACACACACACGCATGGCACACCCTGAGCTCAATTGAGTTCTGCTGACAATGCAAATGACAGGACAATACAAAAGACGCAATATGCAAACGCCACACAATGCAGGTGGCTCGAAACGGAAACGGAAATGAAAACGGAAACATTGAACACTCGAACTGATTGCACTTTGCACACAAATAACCACTCACTCACACACGCATACACACATACGCGGACTGAGCTTGGATTTGCGGACAGCTTTGCATACGTGATCGGCATAACGGTTTTACCACGCCCACTGCGGGCCAACTACATTTAATTGCCTATTAACACTTTATGGCACCAGCTTGCCTCCAAGCAGCTCTCCGTCTCTCTCTCTCTCTCTCTCTCTGTCTCTCTCCTTTTCCTTTCTCTCTCTTGCTTCCTCGAAGTTCTTTTTATATAAATACAGCGAGGCTTGCTCAGCTGTTTGGTCAATACTCAATTTCCACACCCGCCACGCCCACCACGCCTCCAGTCATGGCCCAAAGGTTACGCTGCACAAATCTGTCACCTTTGCCTGTCGCCTTCGCCTGGCTTTGGCCTTTTATTTTACTTTTATTTCCATTTTCATTCCCATTCATTTCATTCGTGCTTTATTCGTTTGTGAACGGAAAGTCTGCAGCAAACATTAAATGTTGCGTGAAAAGCGCGTGAAAAGCAAATGATTGGCATAAAAAAAATCGACTTGGGAAAATGTTTCCCAAACGTTCGCTTTGACAACATCATTTGCACATCTCACTGAGCCGCATCAATAATTCAGTCGATAATTTATTATGCCCAGTACACATCGAGCTGCCAGCATGGGGTGTATTCACTTGGGTCGGCCATTTTAATCGACTGCCACGCAGACGAAACGATTGCCAGTGAGTGAGAATTAATTAAATTAACATATTGAAGCGCCTTAATATTATATTAGAATAGTCAGGCTACAGGGCATCTGGCAGTTGCGTACTCTTGCTTTTTGCGTATAGTTTTACTTTTTTTTCTGTTTTGTTATTTGCTTTTCGCTTGAAGCTGCAAGAAATTGGCTTTTAATTTAATGTGTCGAGTTTTTTATTTTTTGTTGAATTTTTACCTGACTGCATAAGTCAACAATTTGCTGACAAACTATCGCGAAATACAAATCGATGCGATATGTAAATGATAGCTGTTTGCCAGGTAAACAAATTTCCAGCGAAGTCAAACTCAGCTGTGGGGCTGCCTTTATTGACAAGTCTCTTATACGGAATCAATTAAAATGTTTTCACATGTATTAAGATTTTAAATTTGCACAGTTTATTTCGTTAGTCAAAGGTAACTGAGAGTGGAATTTAACAGCAGCTAGAGCACATACAAAACGAGCTGAAGTCGATTCAATAGCTGACAGTTCGCGATGTCTTTCCCGCTGCAATTCGCTGATCTAAATGCCGGCGACAGCTATTTGAATGCAGATGCGATTCGTTTGATGAGCTGATTGGGCATTTGGCACACCGTGAAACTGTCAACAGTGCAACAATTTCAAATTTCGATGCGAATTGTTATCCCATTTCATTAAATTGCCTGCTGAATGGCATTGATTACAGAGGTCAGTTCCCCAGCTGCTAATTATACAAAATACTGAAAAGCGACTGATACGTGCCTAGCATTCCGAGTACTCCCAGAGGAATCCATTGAAATTCCGTACATTTTTGGATGGGTTCGCATTGAAGTAAATAAGCTGAATAGCGAAACACACGGAATATCTAATTAGAATAATGATTAAATAAACCTAGAAGAGATTAATTCTATTCATTTGGTCGCTGTCAGTAATAAAGGCAATTAGCGATGGGCGCATGTGCGATTAATATTTTTACTGAGTACGATATTTAAGAAAATACAATATAAAACCTCTGAGTTCTGTGGAAATAGAAGAGATATTAAATATTGAATATAATAATATAAAACATATGTTTATAGAAAAAGCCTTTTTATGATTCTTTTATCATTAGAAAATTCATCGAGCCTAAAACTTGCCACATTTAAATCGATATAATTTACTTTTATTGCATGCAATTTCAATTATTTGAAGTAGCATTACTCAAACACACACACACACACACAGATACACACCAGCACACACTCAGCATAAGCTAGCTGCCTAGGCCTTAAATGGAAGCAATGATAAATGCCTTTGCAATGCCATCGAAATAGATTTCAATTGCTCGTTTGTCACAAAACAAAAGGCTCCAAGTTCACATACCTGAAGCGACAAAGCGATAAGCTGCGCAACCACTTGCCTCCCGCCGCTCGCTCGTCGCACCACTGCACCACCCGAGCCACCAATTGTGTTTAATGTTGGCATTTTGTAGCAGAGCTTTCTGCTGACTGTGCTGGAGCTCACATAGGTCATTTTATTGTCGTAAGGAAATCTGTGTGACTCTCTATCTGTGTCCTGCATATTTAATATGTTATGGAAATGCGAAAAGGATTCGAATGGGCTGCTGTGGCCAGGCAAAAGGCTCATTTATTTATTTACATTTCGATGTATACAACACAAGGCTGACATTGTGTAAAAAACAACAAAGAAAATATATATATGTATATCTATATATTCTCTGCTGCGCACGCTTGGCGCAGCCTTTAATATGCAGCAGAGTTGAAAGTTCGAACAGATTGTGACCATATTTGTGGATCCCATTACAATATGTCTTGTACCTACACACATATGTATATACTCACATACATACATAAATATATGTAAATACATTTAATACATCTCTGCTGGGAAAGTCAACCTTTTTGGCTCTTGCCATTTATTTCGCATTGATTAGGGCTAAAGTTAAAGACTTGAGCCCTTGTATCAAATTGCGCTCTTGGCTTGACAAACGAGACGCAGCCAAAGCCCCGGCAAGTTCTCTGGCTTGTTAGTGGCCTGTTTGATATCAAAGCGGTTTCCCGTTACAGCACCGGGGATAAGCCGGGACCATATCTGTCATTTGAAATGCAAAAATGACTGCCTATTGAATTACCGAAACGGGGCCTGCAGCAATTTGTTGTTACTGCGACAACATTCGCATTATGCGGCTCACTTGCAATTAAGTCAAGTGTGCAGAGCCTGGAACAAATTTGAGGTGCCTGTGTGGAGTATGAGAGACGAGAGATACCCTCTAGACAGCCAAGAATTTATGAATATGACATCTTATGATACAGCATAGCTCGGCTATATGTTATATATCTTACATATTTATCAGAGATGAAAAAGTTTTGTCAAGTCTAGACATACCAGCTATCTCCCACCTTTAGTCTGTTACATACTTGGTCTTCATGTGAGTGTAGCCGATGATGACCCAATTTATAGTTACTGGGTATTGTGGGATATATTCAGCGCCCAAATCAATCGATATGCACAGCTCGTCCACTTGACACATCCAATTCACAGTTAAAGTTAATTGATTTTTTACGCCCACGCACACACTTACACAGCTCACACAGTCCCACACACACACACACACACACACACACACACACACACACACACACACACACA
>NW_022045863.1:630669-653286 GCF_001654015.2 Drosophila navojoa | reverse complement strand
CACACACACACACACACACACACACACACACACACACACACACACATACACACACCCGCACATAGTCGATTGCAATCAATCTAAACAGTGAAGCACTGAAAAGTTTGTATTCAGAGACAGAGCCATCGAGGCAAACGGAAAAGTCGAAGCATCCAGCATAAGCGAGCAAAATGCAATTTGAGTGCTACGACTTCCTTTTGACTGCAGCACTTGATGCAATAAAATGTATTGACATTGACTCTTGTTGCCAATGCCTGCATAGACAGAGAAAACTTGCAGCCTGTAACTGTCAATTTCTGCGCACCTGTTCGACCGAAATGCGAACAACTTTAAGAGTTTTGCCGAATTAAAGTCGCCTGACTGAGGCAAGTTTGCAGAAAGTTGCACTTGAAGTGCTGTTGGCTGTTGATGCTTTTAATGCCACTAAAAATTAACTGCACTAGTTGCTGGCTGATCCATTCCATGCACTCGCCATGCTGCAAATTGCACTTGCGGCTGAGCTCGTAAGCCGCTTACGGGCAACGAAAAATCGTAGCATACTTCACAGCGCACGGCATTTACAATTTTCATTTTACCACGAGGCGTCGAGCACCTGTTTATTGTAGCACGAATTGGTTTTGTTATACGCTTTGCAAAAAAGAAGAAAAAAAGAGAAAATGGGAAAAGGAAAATGGAAAATATAAAAACAATGCTGCAAAACAAATAAACCAAATAATATATGTAAGGGGCTTACTGACTAAGACTTTTTAAAATAGAATAAAAGAAATATCACACATATTGCTAGGCCCCATGGGGCTGGCTCCAGCCTCCACGCCTCACGCCCCACACCCCACACATGATTGCTGTTTATGCGCTGCATTCCAACAAGAAGTAAGCCTGACAAAAGTTCCCCCAGGCATAAGGTGTAAGCATTCGTTTTGTAAGTGCGTCCACAACATGAACTCATAAATATGTATTGATTTTCCATTCGCCGGTTTCTTTTCATCTCACACACACGCCAACGCACGCTCGCACAGTAAGTGCTTTCACGTGCTGGCGAAATTGAACGCTGCGTGAAATGCCAGACAATGGAAAATGTGACAGAGTTATGATTATGAAAACTTTTTTAAGCTGCCAAAAAGTAGATGAAGAAGCAGAAGAAGGTGAAGAAGAAATGGCAGTAGAGTATGAGATGAATATCCACAAGCAAATTGCTCGCATATGTAAATGGAAAACAAATACGTGCGACTTATCGCTATTTGAGACGCATTGCGGAGTCACTGAACTGCATAAATGTTGTATGTAAAATACTTATGAGTTTTCTTGTTACGAATCCCGCATTGGCCCAAACCCCCAGTTTCCATGCCAATAGTCAAACGGCAGCATAACACGCAAGCCCCAATGCAGCAACGCAGACAACTGCAGCACGAATTATGTGATTTGTTTTCACTCCGTCGACATCTATTGCTTAATACTCTTAATAGGGGGCCTTAAGATATATCATATGTCAAGTTATATTCTCCATTTCAGGCGCTGTTCCACAGGCATTTGGCTTTTGTATATATCCCTATCAGAAATCATGAATAACTGACGAATAGAACTGACTGCAGGCAAGTTAACGAGGTAGATGTGTCCAGAAATAGATGATATATAGATTACATTCATCATGTGTACATATAAAACCTAACCATATTAACCTACATACCAAAACAAACAAACCGCCAACAGATGGCGCTCTACTCGGCTTAGACAAATTGCGCGTAATCAAAGCCGGACGCGTTCACAGCGAAACTTCATTAATTTAACAGGCCACAAAGCAAACATCTATTTATATAAATATATAACTGTGCATGAGTATATCTATTATATTCACATACATGCTTCCACTACATTTGCTTTGAGTAATTCGGGTTATTCGTGTAGCTGCGCCGCTGCGCCAAAAATTTGTAAAAGCGCTCATAAGCAATTTATTAAATGAGCGTAAATTTATCAGCCGCAACAACGTGAGGTCTGCCCGCAGCTGCAGACTCCTTTAGAATTGCTTTGTTTAAGCTCGAGAGACATTAAATTCGGTGTATCATAAAGCTGTACAAATGTGTGTGTAACAGGCGGAAGCCGTTTTTATCCCACTGATGGCCATAAAAAGCTGAATCAAAATGAATATATAAAAGTGGGTTAACGGAGTATAATTGAACGTGTTGAGTCTCCCAATTGGACACGACTTATAGGCTAAACTATATGAGTCTTGATCTACAGGAAGTCATTCACATATGTAAATTGAAAATTCATTTTATATTTATATAAATATAAAAGTTAGTAAAAAACATTTATTTAAATATATATATATATATATATATATATATATATATTTTTTTACATTACTTTTTTTTCTGACTGTCCTTTTTACAGCTGGAAATTCTTTATGTAGAAGCTTTATATTTTAATCATTTATTGAACATAATCCCCAGTAATTTATATTAGCAATTAGCTGGCACTAAAACACAAATATCCATAATTCACTCTTTCAGTCTATGGCTGCATTAAATTCAAATTACTCAACATATCACGCCCTAATTTACATAACGACGCATTATTCAATATTTAATGCTAAACCACAAAGAGCATAGAGCCCAATATGAGCTTAAAATGGAATGGAAACTGAATTGAACTTTAATCAGTTATAAATTGATGTAATGCCTAATTAGGTATTCAAATCCCTGTCCATGCAGTACATTCTATACGAAAGGCCAGTGAATGTCTGGCTTTCAGTCTGTCCAATTTGATGTGGCCACAAAGTGCAGCTGCCAATTTGAGGCTGTCAGTTGTGAAGCTTACCGGCCGCAAAACGTTGGCCGCGCCAACAATTAGCGGACTTGGCTAAAAAAAGCTCGCTGGCCAGATCTCTGAAGCCCGCAAGCCGGAGCCAATTAAAAGAAGAGCATAATATAAAGGGAGAAATAAGCAGACATTGATTCAAAGTTTGGTTTTTGAGCGCTGAATTGAAATTTGTAATTTCATAAAAGGGCGACGCAGCTGCAACGGCTCAAAGCGGCTTAAAAACTTTCCCACTCGCTAATGCCCATTGCCTAATTGCAAAGTACTCGACGCAAACCCTCTTCAAAAAAGGGGCTCTTAATTGTTTATAATTTGCGCAAAGACAATACCCAAATTAAAATTCATGCCGACAGGCGCACAAAACAGCTTTAATTCATCGAGCGCATAGAGAATGGAATTAGCCGGAAATTAAAGAAAGACGGGTTAAGGGCTGCTCTTTAGATTCAGTTTGAGTAAAATTAGTGTCCTTATATTTATAGCATATATAACTATCTATAATTTGCAGCACAGTAAGTTCAGTATATGATTTATTTATCATATATCATATATATCATGAAATATTTATAAATATTTTCTCATATTTACATTTAAAATTTATTTAAATATTTATTTCTATGTTTTTTATTTCTATATTCAAGCCGCCCAAGGCCTGGTGGCTGCCTCTAACGGTGAATACAAGAGAAACATGCAAATGATATACATAAAGTACGCCAAGCAACTGGAACTGGAACTGTCTCGGGCCAAGCAAAATTCCATTGAAATTCTCGGGCAGGTATCTGGCCAAGAGTTGTCCAATTGTTGGCCACTTTTTGCGCTTTTGGGCCCTTTAGTTCGTTTCATTTCGAAATAATTAAGGACAGCGAAAAAATGAATTTAGGCACGTGCTGACCTTAAGAAATTGCTTTTCTGCCCACTCTTGCCAACACTTGA
Organism: Drosophila navojoa; assembly: GCF_001654015.2. The sequence goes on along the minus strand of NW_022045863.1, from coordinate 649,542 downwards.
TGCGACGGCGTCTTGACCTTTTATGTTTTATGTTTTGTGTTTTGCCGCTTGTGCAATTATTTCCCTTTATTTGCATACCCTGCAAACGAAATGGAACGGCAGTATACCATTTGCACATATACCTAAAGAATAATATTTGTTGAAAAAACACAACTGTAAGAAACAAACCGAGAATTTCTATTTATATTCATCTTCCGCTGTGGATGGTTAGCTCCATCTGCTCCCCACAAACTGACAGAGTATGGAGAAGTTGATTGCTGTTGCTTGCTGTCTTCTTCTCTCTCCACCTGTGTAAGACTCTAATGCCCTGTTGAGCGCTTTCAGTTTGTAGGGCTTTTGTTTTTCCAGTGGCGGACAAAAGCCGAACACAAAACGCAAAACATTTGCAGTGCATGTTGCCGGCGAGTGGAGAGACAATAGTTGCATGAGCTTGTTTTCACGTATGCAGCATGTTTTTGCTTGGGTTGCCTAAATGCCGGCAAAAGTCGCTGGCCGCTTGCACTAGATGGTCACACAATGTGCAGAAAATTGTGCGGAAAACTTTACAAATTGGCTTGTCAACAAATGCGGAGCCGACTACGTTGCGTATACGTAATATGCACTCAGCTGCAACACGAGCTGGCAATTAAGTCAGCCATGCAAAACCGTTTATTGCAACCGCAAAGAGCAACGCTTGATATTTTCATTGATGCCACAATATCCAAAACCTCAAAACCTCACACTGAAACCCCTTGAAAGAGTATATGGAACAAAAATATGTTGTGGCTTTCAAATTCTCGCCCGTAGCAACAAAATTGCCAATTAAAGCAGCTTGAAAATATTATTTGCAATTCCTTATGCATATTTTATGCAGCACCTTCACTTACTTTGAGGCGTGGCAGCTGCGGTTGCCGTCGCAATGCAATGCAACAGCTGCCAAAGGATAGCTCCAAAGGCAGCCAGCAGCTGGTCAAAGTTTGCATTCCATTTTACCTCAAGACTTTTGCTTCATTTCAATTAATTATGCAACTGCATAATGTGGCAAACGTTCATGACTTTTCCTTTCTATTTGATCAATTTAATATTGCAGCAATTCACTTTGAAGTCAACTTCCTGTCGTTTGTCTGTATTCCCAGTCATTTGATGAACTGTGTATATAAACCTTCATCGAGCTCAGTTCCACGAACTTTCGATTCCCATGAAGAAGGTTTTCACTCTGATTTTGTTTATGCTTGTTCATGTTGCTCATCTATTGAGCAACTGAAGCAGCTGTTTATACATAAGTAAAACGAAAAGTGAATATCTATACAAAAGCAGAGCCCAAATATAATTAAAATTGTCTGGGGAAAAAAAAGAACCATAAATTGATTTTAGTTAAATACACTTCATTACACTTCATTTTTTGAATTTGATACAGATTTATTTCTCTATTTATCTGGAATGAGAAAAAAGCAAAGAAAAGGCACATTTGGAAGTCTAAAGGTAACTGAGCATTCGAAATGGCCGAACCTTTCGGCTGAAGTGAGTAGAACAGAGTATATAAACATATAAATATATGTATATATATTCTGTGGAAATTCCAAATTAGCGATTTCTTTTTGCACGTTTATGATGAAACGCGACAAATATTCATACACTCTTCGTGCCACTAAATACACAACATGTAATTTAAATGCCAAATGTATTATAAAATAATTGCTTCTATACAAAGAAAACAAAAAATATTTAAAAAATGTGTTTATAACATAAATAACTATGAATAAAAAATACATATTATTTATCAATATTGATAATTTGACACATGCCTGCCTTTACAAGGGCAAAGAGAACGATTTGAGCATAGACATATATTAAAATTGCTGTTATTTTCGCACAGTTTGACAATTAAATATATAAAAAAAAAGTCGCTTAAATAGTATGTTATTCCGATTGTGAATATCAGATTATTTTGATTACTTGAGCCATCATCACGGCTCATGCCAATGGGCAGTGGCGTGCTCTAGCTCAACTGTTTGTTCAGAAAAGTTCCCCTAAAACCGATTTGCCAGCCAGTTTCATTCTATATTAGCTCTGACTCTGACTGGCACCGGCTCAGTTCGAATAGCCGACGCGATCTAACCGGTTTCGTGTTGGCCCAGTGAATAGTTTGGGCTTAGGAGGCATCTCTCGGACATCGACGGTGTGCAACGAGCGTGTCGGACATATAATTATAGATAAATGTACAATTGAAAATAGAAACATTGGCTAGGAAATCAAATCTAAATAATTGTATAAAATTTGTGACAAATGACTGAGTGAATATTTAAATATCATTTAATATATTTCAAGATTGCATAAGAAATAAATGCAATGGTGGAGAAAAATTCAATTGGTGCGGCCGTAGACAAGCTGAAAAGTCTGCCATGGCGCGATCTCTTCTATATGTTCTATATAGAGCCAGTTGTAGTCATGCTCATCTTCTCGCACATGCTCTCAGGTAAGCATACATATACGTAACTCTTTATAATTAATTAATTACCAACATTCCGCAGGCGTTGTAATGCGCAATCAGATTATCTATCAGACATGCAGAGTGATTTTCCATTACAATGAGTCCGACTGCAGACACCTGGACGACAAGGAGGCCAGCCCCGAGATCCATGTAGGTGCATCAGAACTAATCAAGCCATGCGTAAGAGAATTATTCATATACCATTAGGATTCCAGGCCATTGAAACGGAGATTCAGTCGTATGTGGCCGACATGTTCCTCACGCGCACGCTAATGGAGAGCATTGTGCCAGCCGTGTGTGGCCTGTTCATTGGCTCCTGGTCGGATCACTATGGACGCAAGCCTCTGCTCATCGTCTCAATGATTGGTTGGCAATGCACCGAGCTTGAGATTTCACAATTCTAAGCCTTTAATACCCTTGCAGGCTTCGCTGGCTCGGCTCTCATAACTACCTTCATTTGTGCGCTATCCAGCCATCACGACATTAATCCCTGGTGGTATACGTTGGCAGCAGTGCCGCACTCCCTGCTGGGCGGCATGTGTGTCTTTTCAGTGGCTGCCTTTTGTTTTCTCTCGGACATCACAGACGTTAAGAACAGGCCCTACAGGTGCGCATACACTCGGAGAAATTTCTATATGCATTTTTGAGTGTATTGAGAATCCTCTTAAACTTGCATAAGCCTGGGTCTGTATTGATTTTCTTAATTCTTATGCTCTTTGTTTCTCGTCCACCCCACAGAATGATTGCCATCGAGTTTCTGGTGTTTATAGCGCTCAGCAGCGGCTCTTTGTTGTCCAGCTATGTGTATGAGGCCACGAGCGCCTCTATTACCCAGGGCATCTCAGCGGCAATTATCGTGTTCGCCACTCTATTTATCATCTTCTATTTGCCAGAGAGCTTGCACATACGCCTCGATAAAGATGCCAAACAGGAAGCCGAGCAAGCCGGCAAAGGCGAAAAGGACTTACCCAATATTGTCTGCGATACGCAACTGAATGCAGTCTGCACCATTGATGCAAAGAGAGAGCTGGATAAAGATGCAAATCCCACAGCCAAAAAATCCGATTCAAAGCCTGAAGCGCAGCCAGATGGCAAAAATATTGTTTTATTTGGACTGACAGCAAACGAGAACAAGAAGGAGAGCTCAGCGAGCGAGCTCTGCACCACCGAAATACATTTGGACGATAAGAAGGAGCCGAAAGCCACGGACTCTGAAAAGGCCGAGATGATATCTGAGCCCGAGCCCCAAAACGTGGGTCTGTTCAGCCTGACGCACATTAAGGAGATGTTCAAGACGTGCTGCAAGCCACGTGAGCATCACGCACGCGAAATCATTTGGCTGGTTACCTTGACCATGTTCATGTCCATGTTCGTTGTTGGTAAGTTCTCCAAAAACTGGACAGCTGGACAACTGCAGCAATTCGCAATGCTCGTATCAAATTGTCGTTTAGATGGTGCCATGACCGTCATGTACTTGTTTGTGCGCCAAAAGTTTCACTGGTCTGTGCGCGAGTTCACATTCTTTGAGACCATCAGCCAAGTTGTGCCCATGCTGGGCGCCCTGATTGGATTCCTGATGCTGCGCAAGGTAGGTGCTCGAGTTGCTCAGTGTGTCAGCTGTGTAAATATGTGTATTTGATGACTTCAAGGTCTTTGGCCTGTCTGTGGTGACGCTGGCGCTGCTCTCGCTCGGCTCGGAAATACTGAGCAATCTGACCAGGGGCTTTGCCATGCTGCCCTGGCACATGTACCTATCGATTGCCCTTGGCATATTCCGTTCCATTGGCGGGCCCATGTGCCGCACCATCGTCTCGAATATAGTACCCGCCTCCGATTTGGGCAAGTCCACAATCCATTGAATGTTTGCTCTAATAATCAATATTATCCCCAACTTTGCAGGTAAAATTTTCTCCATCAAAAATGTTTTCCAATCCTTTGCACCTTTTGGTAAGAGCGTGTCACCTGCACATCTAACACACTTTACATTGATACAATTTCCATTCAATAGTCGCTGCACCGCTGTACACCCTCATCTATCAGCACTCGCTGTCTATTTGCCCCGGCCTCTTCAACTTTGTCAGCGCTGCGCTCTTCCTGGTGGCGTTTATTGCAATCGGGTGAGTCGCAGACTCGAATGGCTTCCACTCTAACTAATTTTCACTTCTATTCACAGCTTCGTCTGGCGTTACAAGTTCATTCACAAAGAACATTATGCCAAGCTGCTGAAATAAGACAAAGATCTATCGATGCATACACCCTAACAATAAACCAAAAATAAAGCCGACAAATTAAACGTCTAACATATATCTGATAGACTTTATAGTATAGATAGTTGCGTGTTGTCGGTACAGTTGGAAAATCTGAATTGCGAATATAAAGAGGCAATTACTATATCATGCTCATCGTCTAGCAGAGCCTATAATTTAGACTCTCACAATATCATTAATACATATATTTTATCTCGCTTACTAAAGTAGAGCAAAAAAAAAAAATCTAGGGTATTCAGGCTCTAAATTAGTTATTTAGCTCCAGATAAACGTTACTTATATAAAGATTTTGTAAGTATATGACCATAAATCTAATGAAATTCTTAATTAAAATTTAAAGATAAAATTATGAAAATTAGACCAAATTATATATATATATTACCTTTCGTTTTGTTATGAGAACATATTCAGATTTTGTATAGCACACATTTGTCTATAAGATCTGATGAGCATACGATACATTCACAGTTTACCAGACTTTTTTTTTATAAATGTACAGCAATCTATTATAAAAGCGTATATCGTTTTTCTTAAGTGCGCAACATGTGCAATATTTATTGGAGTGCTTAAAAGTGTTAAAGAAAATCATATATAGATCTGTATAATAATCTATATATATTCGCTAAGCAATCTAATACTTAAACCGTAATATGTTTATTGCGAATATAATTCCAGCGATGGTACAGCCACTCCAGCAAAAAAACTACAATACTCGTGAGGTTACCAATAGCATATAACAAAAGGGTGCCGTGGTAGAAGTCGATGGGCAGTGGATAAAAGCTCGGCAGATCGTGGGGTGCCAATCTAATCAGGCCCATTTCCTCCGCTTGAGCAAATCCCATATGAGTCCATTTCTCGGTTAGGCCCGCCTCGAATGCTTGGCTTAGGAACTGTTTCATTGGTTTCAAATGCAATACGCCTGGCTGTACATAGAACCTCATATAACGCGGTACGCCACACAATTTGTCGGGGCCCAATATCAGCTTAGGAAGGCGCAAACGATTTTGCTTTAGCTTGAAGCCGAGCCACGTGTGCGACATCATCACATAGGCGTACGAATCGTTCAGGCTGTTCAAATGCTCGAGCCACGTCTGCCTGTCCACCACAATTAGGCGATTTCGTAGACTCAGCGGAATGTCATTGAAGAGGTTATCCACCTGCTCTGAATGCACCAAGATACGGAGACCACTGGCCAAAAATGTTTCGTCGTCGACGATGTCTGGCATTTGCAGGCCTGCGATAAGAGCCATTGCCAAAACGCTGACTAAGATGCTGAATGTTACCAAGTTGTAGGTGTGCGTGCTGACTTCTAAAATCCTCTCTGAGAGAGTCAGGGCGCGAAACATTCGTGTGGGCAGAGCTTGTGACATTAGCAGCCGAAAACTTCCAAAGAGCACCTCGTTCAGCGGCTGGCGGGGATTGGCAATGCGCTTGATCACAACGAAGACGATGAAATTAAATAACATGAATGCGACTAATGTCTTCCGCTTGTCGAAGTAAGAAATATAGCTCTGCAAAGGAACTTTGCGTCTATAAGGCACAATCAGACAAATTCGTGTGGTCATTAAAAATGGAATGTATGGATCCACAAACGAACAGGGCTCCAGATTGGCTAAAATATTAATGGAGCGATCATCTATAGAGCCTCCGTTCATTACTTTCTGATATTCACTGTATGAAAGGGTCAAAAAGTCCATTGTCCCGTTCATATAGTGCATTAGCTCCTGCAACATTAGTCCAATCCGGCCGCCCAATGTCACATGACCATCGCGAGTTTTATACTGCAAATAGGAAAATCTTTGACATTGATGAGAGAATATATATAATCAGACTTACCAGAAATACTTCCGTTATTTTCACGTAAAATCCAACTAAAAATCGGTGCTGCCCTAAGTCAGCATTCTTACGATTATCTTGTGGTTGCATTGCTTTTAAGTGTTCAAAAGTTAATTTAACTGTCTTTATATCCGAATGATATAGGTATGTCCAGATTTCAAAAGTATTGTTCAACCTTAGCAACAGCAAAACATTATGTATGTCCTTGTCCAAGCACCAGTTGAAGAGAAATTCCACAAAATATTTTGGTAGCATATTATCCTTGATTTTGTACACAAATATAGTAGACACATCCTTGATGCTTGTCAAGGATTGATCAACACTTCTTAGCAGAGCATCGGGAGGATCATTTAAGAAAATCAATATCAGATTGCGATCAGTAATGATATTATGAAGAAGTCCTATCTCGGGTCCGGCCACAATCAACGGGCGATGAAAGGTTTCCATTAACGAGTGCTGTAAGGCACCTAGGCTGTGCTCTTGGTGTCCAGAGTACGTGATAAAGTTCCTGTGCAGCGCAAAGCGATCCACCTCTGCAATAATCGCAATAAGTATTCCATTATCCTCTTCAGCTTCCACAATGGGCTTTAGTTGGCCAGCCACCAGCATCAGAATGCAGCAGCACCAGAGACAGAAGCTTGCACACCTCATGACTGCAAATTTTCAACTACTTTATTGGTCAATCGGACTAGCCATTTGAAAGCTGTTGATTCCTTGTTTATATAGCGATTAGCTACCATTACGTTGCAACTGCCCCCTTCGGCATTACATTTTATTAATTCCTGCAGCAGAGTTGCTGCTACAATTACTATTAAACCGAACTGTATGTATGTGTATGTGTATGTATATATTCATTACTGCTGCATATATAAATATATATATGGAAATACCAACAACTTGTGCCTTAGTGAATATGAATTTCCGTAGAGAATCTATATTTAAATATTTTTTATCTTCGATCTCTAATGTTTTCATTCTTCCGATCCCAGGGCCTTCAACAATCACCGGCCGATGAAATGTATCCATAAGAGACTTCTGTACCGAGCCCAGAGTATGTGATATAGTTACTGAATGGAAAGAGTCGATTTAGATCCCAGACAATCGAATTAAGTATCCCGTTATCCTCTTCAGTTTCGACTACTACTGGCTGCATCTGTGAATTCTCGACTGTTCCGCTCTGCATTTGGGCCAGCCAGCTGTCACCTGTGCAATGCTTGTTTGCATAGTTATTAAGCGCCATTACGTTGCGGCTTCAGCTTTGTGGCACTGTTCGTAAAGTATTATCAAACTGCAACTTTACGACAGGCTTATGCTTTTTATACTGGAAATATTCGAGCTGAATAAACAATATTACTGTCTATTTTAGTGCCACTGTTTTAAAGTTGGTTGGTGTATATAATAACCAATTATCTTGACTGAGGATTGCTCCATAGGGCTGTATTCAAAAGTTTATTCTGGTTGACTTTGTGTGCTGACGAAATATTATTTAAGGCCTCTAGTCAGAAGCAGCCGACTAGGCGATATTCTGAAACCTCTATTCATACTCCAATCATTGAATTATTGGTTTATGAATCGTCATCGTATTGTATGTATTAGTTTGTGATGCTTATTATACTTTAGGTATCTCTTTCTCGACTTTCTGTAGCCAAGCTGTGAAGTATATTGCATTTTTTACTAAGATGTAAATGGTCGAGTTCCAAAAAGGTTAACAAAGATTCGCCAAATATAGTCTAGGCTGCTCAGGGATTCAGATATCTTCGATCGAGTATGCCGTTGTTGAAAGGCCTAAGCTCAATACAAGCCAAACAGTGCCGGAAGTTCAGAATATCTTTTAGTAGAGTGCCCAATACTAGGACTTTCTTAAGTTTCCTTTCATTTATTTTACTGACTGTCTTTAAGAAATGGCCTGAATACCAAATAAAACAAGTCCAATCAAGCGCTCATTAAATTTCATGAAAAATCACCTTTGCCTGACCATTTCAATGCGAACTTTTGCTGCCTTCAAGCCGGCTCACCCGTCAAACTGTCTAATTACGAAAAAAAAATGATAGCATTCGGATATAGTTTTATTTGGATAGAACATGCATGGGGCCAGGGAAATGTATAATTCATGCAACATTGACAACACTTGGAGTCAGAGTTCAAATGGCATTTGATATGGATAACAATTCACTTGTCTCTTTGACTTTGGCACGCATCAAATGAATATTTCATGGCAGGCCAATGGCAAAAACTTTTACGCTTGGCAATTTGTGGCATATGAATTGTTAATTTGCACATCAATACATATTTAATGAGCCGCACACACACACACACACGCACATTTTGGGCCGCCATCGATTGCCGTTGTGCTTATGCTAGAATTTATTTACAATATTTTGCACAATTGCCAAAAGCGCATTGCAGGCTGCGTGTCAATAATATAATCCACAATCAACTGAAATTGCACACATGATACAATAATATCGCAAATATTTCTGCTGACATACATTTGTGTTATTTGGGGAAACATAAACTAAAGCCAGGTAAATTGCATTGGCCTAATATATATGCATGTTTAAAATGGAGGTCATATCAGAGGTAAAGATGAATAAATAATAAAGATGAAATATGAAATATATATATATATATGTATTATATCAGTTCTGCTTTCCATTCGTCCATCTTGCCATTGGAATTTAATCAAAATAATAATTTAATAATTTCATTTATTTTCTATTTAATTTTGATTTATTATATTATAATTTGAAAATGAAATTTTATGAGTGAACGCTGAACTCTGCTAAGCACTTTATATTTTATGTATCTTAGCTAAAATAATTCAATTTTACAGTTGAAAGGCTGCTTCTAGTCTTAAGCCTATCAATTAAATGGCCTACCCATTGGGGTGTGGCCATTAGAAATATTAAGATGCTGTTGCTCTTGGGCTAACTCAAGCCACATTCGTAGCATTCTCAACTCTTATCAAAAATTCTCTTTAAATTGCAAAATTAAATTTTATTATAATACATATTCAATTTAAATGGAAATTAAGTTTTAATAGTAAAATAGTAACTAAAATCACAATTCAAGGCTGGCGCGGCTTGAAATTCGAGTACAACTGTGGTGCTTGCCCCATGGCAGCGCTTATTCAAGGCAAACATATCGCTTGAACCCATCCATTGGCGTATCAAGTTGCAGTTGGGCGTAGTTGGGCGTGGCAATACAAACAGAATCGCAGCGCTAGGCTAAGTGCAAGTAAAAGTTATTAGAGCGTAAGTCCTCACATCGCTTTGTTGTGCGTCGCTGGCGTTCAACGCGTTGCAGAACGCAACTAAAAGCGGCAATTGACGGGGCATGAACCTGTGTCTCCGCAGGGCAAATGCTCGTGTAAACGGCTAAGCTTTGTTGTGCTACATGTGCGGTGGGCGGTTAAAATTTATGAGGCACGGGGCGTGGCTTGTGTGCCTGGTGCGCCAAGTGCGTGCTGGCCAAATTTTAAATGCCGCTGAGAGGCGGCCGTCTTCCGGGTTGCTGCTTATTGATGGCCAACACGACGTACGGGCATCAACCATCAAATTCCTAGCATAGTCGTGCGCATTTACGTGACTTAAAGACAGAAGGAAATGAAAACAATTGAGTGCAACAAAATATTTGGGGTCCACCATTGTTGACGAAGGTCAAGTTCAGCATTTAGCATACGCCAGGCCAGGCCTGCCCGTGCCAGCAAAAGAGCAGTTCGCTACGTAAGGACTGGCCTTACGTTACGTGCCGCTCAACGTAAGCCAAAGGCTCGCTCGCTCGCTTGCTCGCTCTCTCGGCTCGGCGCTCTCTTTATTCCTTGGCTCTTGCCTGTCGGCTCGTATAAAACGGCAGCGCCAGTGCCAATGGCAGTCAGTTAGCTGCAGACGACGCGACGCCACGGAACAGCTGCCAGCAGCGAATTGTGGGGCAACGCTTCTTCATATCGCGTCGGCATCTCATTCTCTCTCGCTCCCGCCTTCGCTCTCGTTCTCGCTCTCGCTCTCGCCCTCAGTCGCTGTATCGCTGTATCGACGCGCTTATCAGCAGACGCCTTCGAAATGCCGTCGCTGCGTTGCGCTTAGTTCGTAGCATACTTTTTTGGTGCAACATATCAGAGCAACAACATCAGCAACATCGACAGCATCCGCTGCAGCTGCAGCTCGCAATATGTTTTGGATCTTACGGCGCACTGGCGCCGCCAATTTCTTCAACTCGCTGAACAACAATTGCAGCTTCAGCAAGAGCAACGGCAATGGAACCGCCGGCGGCAATGGCAGCCACAGCAACAGCACCCAGGGTAAGTTGTACGGTCCAGGTGGCAATTATATTATTAGATTTCGACACCAGGCACTAATTGATTGGACTGTCTAATTAGTGCGCCATGACTCAGACTCGGCGCTCCACTCTGTAATCAAGCTAGAAGCTGAGCAAAGAAAAACCCAAAATGATTGCTAAATTACTCAAGTGCTTCTCAAATCTCCAGTCGTGCTCTATGTGTGTGTGTGTGTGTGTGTGTGTGTGTTAAAGCAAGTCGAATAAATTAGTTTCAACATTCGAGATGAACTGTTTTATTTATTTAACGTGACAGCATTAGAATTATTAAAATCTTTGTTTAAGCTTTATTAATTGAAGTGTGAGTATGTGTGTGTGTGTGTTTGTGTGTGTGTGGGTGTGCTCTGAAAGTTTTGGTATAAACTTTTTGAAATAATTCCTGAACTTATCGCACAGCCATGTCACGTATATCATATAACTATTTCACTACCAATGCCAGTTATACAATAAAAGAACAGTTATTTAGCCATTTAATAGTTCTTGAAGCATGAAGTTGAATTCGTGATAAAGATAAAGATATTTGGAAATGTCTATATATTATTCAAACGAAAAAATATCTATCGTATGCTATTTCGCTTGGTGTTTTTATTCTTCTTTTGGTATACCTACCTAAGTATTAAGTTGAGAAAGTAAAAACTATTCAAATATTATTATCTAGTCATATGAAATTTATTTCATTTATCAAACTAGTCATAATCGCTTTGATTTATTAATTATAAAAATTAATTATAAATATTAAAAATTATGTTGGTTTAATCCTTAAACCTTGACTGATTTAAACCTTGCATTAAACGAAAATCCAAGTAGAAAAGAATTCTGAACAATTCCCAAGCTTTTCGCTGTCGATGCCTAAATGGAAAACTTTGGCTGAAATTCATAAAACTTCGCACGTATCAAAGCAAGTTAATTAAAATGCGCAAAATGATTTGAGCACCACATAAGACACGCAACCATATGTATGCTTTGTGCATGTGTGTGTGTGTGTGTGTGTGTATGGTACTTAAGTACACACTTGTACCTATTGTTTGCACAAAATCCTCTGGCATATGGCCAGAGCTACCGATGGCCAATGTAAAAATACGAGGCAGTTGAAGCAAAGCAAATACGAGCCACAAGCCTCACTTAATAATAAGCTGCTCCTTATGGGTTTACTTTCACATATGCCTGTGTGTGAATGTGTGCGTGTGTGTATGGTTGTGGAGTACGAGTGGGTGCCGTAAACGTGCCTAGGATATGACTGCCGAAACAAACACTTCAGGCGTTGTCCCAAGATGCTTTTGTCTAAGCGCTAAGCCTCGCGCTAGCTTTAACGCCCAAAATAAAACTCGTGATAAAGCGAGCAGCAAAAGGAAGCCCGAAACGGAAACTCTAGATAAATAGCCAAGTTCTGGCTGCCAACAATAACACATAGAAAGAAAAGAACAAAAAATAACAATATCATACCATTTTTATTATAGAACGATAATGGATTGGAATTTATATAGAAAGCGTCTCATTCGAAGATTAGTTTTATTTGACGTAAAACTCTTATTTAATTATATTTAATATAATTGAGTGAATTTTCATTATATGATGTATTCAATCAACTTAAATTAAATTAAACTAAATTAAGCTAAATTATATTAAGTTAAATGATATTAGTGATAATAACGGAATACTAAATATGTAATTATTTTTTTAACAAATTCTTAATTAATAGATAGGTTAAAATAGTAATTTAATAGCTAAAAATTTTTAAAAATATTTTTTAAATAATAATATTATTTTCTATTTAAACAAATTTTATACGCTTTATGTATATTCTCTCAGTTTATGTTGATTTTTAATTAAAAATATCCTTTGCATATTAATAGCGCAATTGAAATGCAAATTATTAGTAAATATTTCTCTTTACCACGAAATTGAGAGCATTTCCAGTAATTGATTTTGCTAAAGCATATAATATTTAATTTTAATATATATATAATATACTCGAAAAATTCCAATTCATGAATAATTAATTAGTTAGTTAAGCCCTTTCAATTAATTAGCATATACCAAAATATGTATAAATAAATTAATTTGCCAACGTGTCTAAAATGGCATTGTTATTTTTTCCACTTAAATGCAATTCATAGGAAAATCCACCCCTTAAAGTTGCCATTTGTAAATGTCAATAAAATATTTATATATATTGTCTATAGCAATTAAATATTTAATTGGCTGTCCATATTTCATGAGCAACGTACGCTAAAACAAAAAAAAATTCAATTTGATTATCAGCCATTTTGTTAAACGAACGACACATGTTCAACACACGTGTACACACTCACTCCAACACACACACACACACACGCACACTCAGGCCATTTATTATGCAAATGCTGGCCAACATATGTCAGCGGCATTAACCGATAATTATGACAGGCATTTGTCATTGATAATAATGCCCGCAAAATTCCCATTTGTGCAGACAGATGTGCACTGCATTCAATTTACGACAATTGTTTAACAATAAAAGCAATTATGCACACAGCTATGCCCTTTATTCCTGCATGTGTATGTGTGTGTATGTGAACCAATTAGCTACGGTACACGCACAAAAAACTTGGCAATTTTCGAAGGCCATGTTTGACTTTTTGCCTTTTTCCAAAGTTTGCCTGCAGACACCATTAGTGAAGCTCCGCGTTGGAAAAGAGGAAACATTATGGCCCGCAGCGAATCTATGGCAACTAAATTATTTTGTGCAGTCAAGTATCTAAGATGAAGTCAAGTGGCTAGAATTGCAATTACTGATATGATTATTATTATTAGCATCACTATTATTTTAATGATTATTATTATTATTCTATGATTAGCATGTTCATTAGCAATACATTCAATCTATTTTTCAATCATTATTATTGTAATACGTGACAGATGGAAAAGTTTGGCCATTATCTCAACTATTATCCCAATAAAACTCAATATGAATATATTTCTAGGGTATTCACAAGTGAATACAGCCTCTTCTGCTACACTTTTTCGTAATTTTTTGGTATATTAAACGTCTATTTCTTACAATCTGGCAAATGATTGGGCGTTTATCAGAGCGTATTAATGTAGCCAAAACATGGCGAAGCCAAGCCACGCCAGGCCATGTTTTGGCCATGATTTATGTTGGCAACTCCAACAAGCTGTCAGCCGCCGGCGCATCATTTGTAATAATTTGTGTTGTAATGCGAATTTCCCTTCTATTTTCATTTTTTTTTTTTTTTTTTTTGGCACACACGCGAAAATAACTCAATCTTTGATTCGATTTTAGATTGCATATGAGTCGCAGCAGACGCTAAACTTAAAGACCAACTATTTTAGCGTTTTTTCGTTTCACTCTACTTCTCGCCATCTCTCTTTCTCCTTCTCTATCCCCTTTTGCTACCATTTGTCTCATAAATTTCAATCTGTGCATAGCAAAAGGCCAGCGGCAACAGTCGCCTGCACACACGCACACATAACTGCTTGGCGTTAAATGCTTGGGCACAAAACTTGTTGTTGCATACTTTTTAGCGCGCTGCTCGCCCATACACACCCAGATACACCTACAAAAACATACAAATACACATAGATATATGTATGTATGTGCTATATATATATACATATATATAAGCTAGCAATAAAAATGAGTTTTATTTGGCTTCATGGACGAACGCGTGCCTTCACAGCTCCACAAACAATTTTCGCATTTGCCTCCAGCTTACAGCACCTGCTGTACGCGTGTGTGTATGTGTGTGACTATATACGTTAGTGTTTACTTGTCCCGCTTTTTAATATTCATGCTCGCCTTTATTTATTTCACTCTGCTTTACCAACACAGCGAAATTCTCGGAATAACCTTTTGACATCTCACTTTTGATATCAACCCTAATTGGAGCTTGATTGACTCAATGTCTTCACTCTTTGTACTACTTAAGGGAGATCTATGAATTCCTTTAAATTTACAAACACAAAACTTTCTACAAAAATCGAATTTTCTTCGGAATTCTATTTTGGCTTAAGACAATCGAGGAAACTCAAAAGATATTGCGCTTCGTAGCTGTAGGAAGTGACTGTGAAATATTCATATACCACTCAAAGCTAATTCAAATTTGGTTTGTAGATTCAAATTCGTTGGCATCCCATTCATTTTCATCCTTTACAATTGTGCGAAGGTTGGCTTAATTGTTCAACTTTCAAAACAGCTGCATAATAATGAACTCATTACGCAGTGAATAAAAGTCGATTGGATAGGAAGTTCCAAGTAGGCAAAATATGTTTGCAACAAAAAATCTTTCAATATTCTAGCTGAATCAAAAAATATAGAAAATTCAAGCTGAAATCTGAGCATTGCGCATACGCCTGGGTACCCAGTTAGTCATTTGAAATAGGTTCGCCAGTCGATGCGTTAATAAGCGCGTCATAGCCAATAGGCTGAAGTGTTCAGGTGCCACCACAAATAGGTTCATAAATAAAAGCCTTTAGAGAATTTATAGGCCGCTGCTATTTATGGCGAGGCTCAGCCAGCATTCACACTGGCACAATAAATCTTATTTTATCACTTCACGGCTCGAGGACAAGCAGGAAAAACTTTTGTGCAGGACATGGTAGGCCGAACAAAAACCTGAGCCGAACTGAACTCAGTTAAGCTGAGACAAGGATCGAAACAAAGGCCGACGGCAACACAAAGACGCGCATAAATTGTCAGCTGCAGCACAAAGAAATAAAAAACCAATTTGTAATTTCAATGGGGCGCAGAGAAAGTTCTTGTCGACCCCAGGCAGCTGACAAGGCGCATATGTGCGCCATAGATAGCACTCGGGGAGTTGTGAGAACAGAGTCTGCGAAATACTTTGCACAAATTGATGGTGCTAATTAAATATTTTGGGTGTCCCTGCTCTTATTGTTGCAGACAAATACGTGAAGCGGCCGCCACGCAAGGCTTACGGCCGGCTGAGCGCCGAGGCGGACGATGCGGTGTCTCTGGGCCATAAAATCGATGATCCATTCGATGAGCTAGACGACTTTGAAATGCTGGCACCTGGTGCCGCCAGCAGCAGCAACGGCAGCAACATCAATAACAGCAACAGCAACGGCAACAATGCCAACCACAACCCGAACACGAACAGCAACAACATCAACGGACAGGACGAGGCCAATGGCAATGAGAAGGGCATGCAGCTATTGGCATGCACGAACGCCGATTGCCAGGGCAACTTTGTGGTGGAGAGCGCATTATGTGAGCTGGGCCTATGCCAGGCCAAAGGCAAATCATCAAAGGACCTCTCCACAGCGGCCATGTCCAAGCAAATTAACGAAAGCACAATAAGCCGACTTCACGCACTGGCCATGGCCGACGATGACGATGACTATGGTGAGTTGGCAATAAACAGAAAAAGACAAACACCAAAAAAACTTAAAGTCATTGCCTGTTGGAATTTATACGAGTGACTCGTTACTTTTCACTTACAGATGAGTCGCTTACCTGCAATGTGTGTGATCGCTCCTTCCATTGTCATCGGCAGCTGGCCTCGCATCAGCAGAAGAAGCGACACTTTGGGTAATCAATGATGCCAGCTGAAGCCAACCAATTCCAATGTCAAATCTCTCCCTCTCTCCCTCCCTCTCTTTGTTTCACTCTCTCCAACAGCTGCAGTGGATGCGACAGTTTGTTCCCATCGCTGATGCTGCTGGAGCATCATAAGGAGGAGTTTGAGCATTGGAGCGACGATGAGATGGGTCGACGCGTTTGCTGTCGTCGCAATCGCTGCGACGATGACTACTTTACAGACACCGACTCCTACATCAGTGATGCGGAGAG
The DNA here is from genome assembly GCF_001654015.2 of Drosophila navojoa. Next base: position 632,822 of record NW_022045863.1, on the reverse strand, counting down.
CGAGGACCTCGAACGGTTGTTGTAAACACTCTGCAGCAACAGCTGCAGCTGCACGCTGATGAGTCGCGCAGCTGTTGCCGTCGCTAAAAAACAAGTGTGTGTGATGGTGCGTATACGCTATATTTCCCACGTTTTTCACGTTAAGCATGGCGCTAAAAATAAACTGCAAATTTATTATCCCTCAATTTTTTACTATCTACAAATGTGATAATGAGCGTTTTAGCTTTTCTTTTTGTTTGAATAGGATATACCTTAAAAACAATAGATTTGTTAAAGCAATTTTTAGTAATTTATATACAACTTTTCTTCAAAGACCACAATTTTCTGCATCTTTTCTTTTTTATGTTTTTTGCATGCAAATTAAGGTTTAATTTCTATAAAGATAAATTATTGCTGCATATAAATTACTTTCGGGCTCATTCAATTTAAAACTTTATCGCCTCCACTTGTGAATTGAGGAGGAAAAAAAAGCAAGCGAGAAGCGAAAAAATGTGAAAAGTAACCTTAAAACTGAAATGAATTTCTTTTGTTGTATTGCAGTCAAAGGCAAAGCCTTTGGGAGCTGGCATTGTGCGGCGTCAATTGTAAGGACAGAAAGCTGGGTAAACGGCGCACCGGAAATGGCCGAGAGTACTGCGAGCGAGTGCGAATGCGAGTGCGAATGCTAGTGTGGCCCATAATGAAAATAAATTAAACCCGCTGACAAACAAAGCTCGCGAACAATGGGAATGGAAATGTGGCACGCAACCTCAGCGGCTGAAATTCGAAAACAAGTCAAATAAATTCTTTGCGATGCAGCATATGGTATTATTTTATAGAGTCTAACTGCAGACCCATAGCGAATGGTCTTAAAACAAATACAAGAGCATATATAAATACAAATACAAGCATATATAAAACAGTATGTGTGTGTGTATATATTTGTATATATATGAAACATATATCTATATCGAGCCACTAGTTGTGTGTATGCAAGTGTATAAAGAAAACAGAAATCTTTAAAAAACAAACCCTCGTCAAAAACAAAAATTGAATTCATATCATATAATGCATATGCGTCAACCAAACTGAAAATATTTACGTGCATGAGAAAAAAAAAAGAGATATACATATATATATAAGCAAACGAAACAAAAAATTGTATTTTTAAATACCCCAAATAAATAAATGTGTATATTGTAAGAGCCAGACCGTCTTTATTATGCTCGGTTTATATTTATAGATGCGCGACAATCAAGAGGAAATTAAAAATGCGCCAAAACGTTATTCAAATTGAACTGTCCCCGCCTAAATCAATACACAAAGGCGAGATGCAATCACGAAGAACGAGCAGCAGAGAGGAAGATAATAAAGAGCTTGGCAAATACGTAACGTCCCCTGCGGACATTTCCTAAATTATTCAACGGAACGAACTGTGAGACAACTGTACCTTCATTAAAAACTTGATTGACTTCATAAAGCCATCGGTGGGGCAGCAGCAGCAGCTACGACAATCGTTGTGAAAAGTTTTTGCCACTTGAGGCCATTTCCCTATGCAAAGAAAAAACACTCAAATTTATTTTGCGTTGCTCCCCCCGCACGAATCAAAAAACGAATTTAAATGTGCGACAAAATAGGTAAGTTTATAAGGTAAGTATGAGCAACGACAAACAAAGAGCTTTCATGGTAGAATGTTGAGAAAACTTTGAGAAACAATATATATGTATTGCCAATATCAAAACAAAATATCTTAAGATGAAAAATTAACAATATTTTTGTTCCAAGTTTTGAAATGTCTTTAATAAAGTGAATGAAAGTTCCCTCTCTCTCTATTAAAGTTTTCCTATGAATTTTTGTGTGGAAATTTACCTTTACGGAATTGAAAAATCTTTTATTAATTAAGCTCATTTACAAAGCTGCATCAATGCAAAGCATTATTCCGCCAGAAGGAGAAAGGTAGAAAGATAGATAGAGAGGGGAGGAGCAAGAGATTGAGAGCTAGAGAAATCCTTGCAATTTTTAGCATTTACTCATCTAATGTAAATATAAAATGTAATATATAAAATATAAAAAATAAAATATAAAATATAAAATATAAAATATAAAATATATAATATAAAATATAAAATATAAAATATAAAATATAAAATATAAAATATAAAATATAAAATATA
>NW_022045863.1:583173-610076 GCF_001654015.2 Drosophila navojoa | reverse complement strand
TTTTTTTTTATTTTTTTTTTTTTTTTTTTTTTTTTTTTTTTTTTTTTTTTTTTTTGTATAATTTTTTTTTTTTTGTAAATTTCAGCTTTAATATCTTACAAATATATTTGTATATGTTTTTTTTTTTTCAAATTTAGATATATATATATATATAGTTTTTATCTATTTATTCTATATTTTTCTATGGACTAAAAAATAATTTGATATTGATGATATTTTGTGTAGATCTTAGCTATATAAAAAAAAAAAAAATAATAACAATAATTTACCTAGACTCTTTATACCAATATATATTTAAAATCCTTTATAAATTACAATCCAAATAGTAAGACCTTCTATAGCTTCTACTCTATATGGTAAAACCTTTCAATTAAAAGCCATGTAGTATCGCTTTATAAGCCATCTAGCTAGAGCTCCTATCACTTAAAAGCCATGCAGTAAGACCTTCTATAACTCCTATACCATATCTGAGATCCCATAGATTTTTCTCAACAATCTTATAGACAAGTATTTGCTACCTCAAACACATAATTCCCGCATAAGTAAATAGCAGAGCTGAGCCCTACCCCTGCCCGGGCTGGATGTGACCCTGTGCATGGGCTTTTTTAAAGCGACTTGAAGCCAGAGCAAGCCGGCATAGATAAACAAAGTCTAGTGTATGTAAACGTTGGTGGGCCGACGAAGGGTTGCCTCTGGGTCTCGTTGGTCTGGTTGGGGTGAGGAGGCGGGGGCTGGGGTCTAAGCGCAGCCGTTACGTGGCGCAGATAAAGGCAACGGGCTGGGCTGCCCGCCTCCTCGTCATATCCTTGTGCAAACACACACGTGTTCTTGACAGCGATTGCGCTTTTGCAACAATAAACACAACACGTAGTCCAAGGATGTTGCTTGTTTGCGACCAGCTGAGCGCACGTTGCTGATAACAGGGCAAAACTACAGTAGACTATCGCTATGTTGACATTTCGCTAATTAAGAGCAAGCACGCGATAATCTACATGTAATCCTCAATATCCGATCTGCATCCACTCTCATCTAGCTAATCCCCTGAATTTGCCCATGGCACTCGCCTGCTATCCAGCCCGAGGAGAGCGCAGTGTGGCAGCTAATCATATGAGTCGCCCGACGATAAATGCTCGGCAAATACATAGTCTGTTGACCGTTACACAGGAGCACACAGCAGCACAGGGATCAGAGCGAGAAGGCCGCCAGGCCATTCTCACGACTCTGGGGCCCTGGCGCCAGCGAGTTGCCTCGTTGCACTTGCCCACATCTGCCATGCAGTGGCAAGTGACAACTCCGACTGTCTCGAACGATGTGTTTCCACTGGATTTGGCATTATTTTCACACACGTATACACCTGTACAGCCACCTCCCGCCCCCTGTGACTGCCGTCTGGGCAGCTTGTTAGCAGTTAACATCTTTATGCTAAAAACATATTTATTCGCTTTTTATGCCTGAATTGATTTGTCGTCTTCATTTCGAGCGCGTTTCGTCTGCTTCCCCGTTTTCACTGTATTTTCTATACCAACTGAACCCTATAGATATATATATATATATAAATATATATGCATGTGTGTGATATACGAGAGCTACTACCATGTGTTAAGATGTGTAAATTCAGTTCACATATTTACATATGCCAGCGTATTCCCAAACGTTTCGTTTCTTCTTTTACACTTTTTGCCTTTGCGGTTCGCCAAGTTTGTTTATCCATTTAAATAAAAAAAAAAACAGAAAAAAAACAGACACAACAACAACAGAATGAACAACCGCAAGCTCATAAAATTGTGCTAATCAGCGACGAGAAGAGCGCCACGCTTAGTCATTCATAAATGCTTCGATTCGCGGTTATCCACATCACGAGATTTCTACGATGGAAATTTAAGGCTGTCTCTAGGGACTGAAGAACGAGGACCGCTATGCTTACGGCTAGAGATGTCGATATAAGATTTGAGTACTTTTAAAATACTTTTTGTGACTGTCAGTTTTCCTCGGAGCTGAGAGTTCTTACAACTTTTTCTTAAACACTCTATTTAGTTACAGCTAAAGCTTCCTTCAAATAAATAACTAAAAATATTGAATCATTTTATTAAATTTTATTTTATTTTTTTTTTTCATTTAATATATATATAGTTTGTATATTCTCATGCTGCCTTATATATCATCATCATCAAACTATTGTGCTGCAATTTTTACTATCAACAATTTATTATATTCTTATTAAAATAAAATAAAAATATTTCTTATAATTTCAGTAAGTAAAAGAAAAAAAGTGTTTATGGGAGGTTACAAATCACAATTCCTAAAATTAAATCACCCGAAGTCAATTGTGAATTCAGCTTTGAATATTTTGCTTAAATCGAAAGCCACAGTAATCAAATATTTTGCGTAGGCCACAAGCCTCATAATATTTTAGAAAATATTTACTTTAGGGAGGATACGAATTTTTATATTTGAAAGAAAAATTAAATATTGAAGCATACATTGATTTGCTATGCGCGTAAATGCCGACAGACAGACATGCATAGATAAAACACATAGATAAACTGTTATTTATTTACTTGGAAATTTGGATAGCTACTGAAAGTACTTTATTGACAATTATGAAAGGTAAACTATACATAGAAAAAATTCTAAGGTTCGAATATCCGAAAAAGAGCTAATATTAAAGATATTTATTGAAAAATCTAGTTATCTACAAAAGTTAGCGGCAATTATTTTATGGTATATTGGATATACTTTGTTGACATTGGTCATAGGATTACTTTTGCTCAATGCTTAAATCCGTGGCCATAAGAACCATATACTATCTAAAACACTCTTGAAAAGCCCTAGATTATATTAATCTAGAAACACCATATATTATAGTAGATCCGATTCTGCACTTAGAGATTTTATTGCAAAAACTCTTATAGACATATATAATATAGATATATAGAAATATCCAGTTAGTCATCCAAATTAAAAATTTAATCAATTTTACTTTAAGTATTTTCTTATGTAAAAAAGGATTTTTAAGCCCCCAGTAGCAAATGATTAATGATGTAGCCAATCGATCTTTCCACTGACTGCAATATAATGACCTAATCCAATTCATTGTCAGCAAAAGCAGACAGAGTGTCAAGGAATCATAGCTGTATCGATTATGACAATTATCTTATCAAATTTGCCAAAGTAACAAATTTGAGGAAGTTGTACTTATAGATTAGAAATATGCTATAAGCCATAAGCTCGAAAGAGTCAAGAATCTACTTGATTATAAAAAGGATGAAAATATAAGAAATCTATATCAATAAAGACCCATACTGCATTTTTATATCACAGAGTGAATCTATATATTACTAGTTTGAAATCAAGAATCTGAACATCAAGTTTTGAATGTCTGAAAATCTAGAATCTAAGCAACGAGTTAGCTACAACTTTAGATCAAACACTAATATTGCAATGAAAACATTTTATGAATCATGGAAATTTGAGCAGATATTAAGATTATTTTATATGATTACAATTATTATATTGTACCACAGAAATCAATACATATCCTTATCGAAGGTTGTATAAATATCACAAATTCAAGACCCGCTTAAAATTTTCAACTTACTTGGCGGAGGCTTGGACCAGATTCCAATCGTATCCCTCCAGGACCTTCATGACGGCGCTGGTGATGCGCTCATCCTCCTTGCGTCCGCCTTGGCCGGCGGCGCGTTTCTGCTCGGCCTTCAGGGCATAGTTGGCCAGGACTAAAGTCTCCACGGGCTTGGCGCGTTCCGTGTTCGTATCGGCGCTCATTTCGCTCAACAGTGTTTGCCGACGGCTGCGCGGCTTTTGTCAGAGATACAGTTACAGTTATGTATTTGGATACAGATACAGCTGCTCGGATCACTCAGAGACTTGGCTAGACACCCACACAGCTGGCGAGGCGACGCGACGCGACTGACAAGCGAACTGCGACTGATCTGCGCCTGTTGACTGCTCGGCTCTCGGCAGTGTGAGCGTTTAGATCGTCGGCTCGGCTCGGCTCGGTTTGGCTCGGCGATCGGAGATAAGCTTAAGACGCCGTTGGTTGGCTACTCGTCCGTCCGTCCGCCCGTCCGTCCGTTCGTCTTCTCCTGCTGACGATCCGCGGCGGGGGCGCGCACATAAAAATCGCGGTACGCGTGTAAACATTAACATGTTCATGTGAAATTAGGTGGCCCCAGCCCCACAGATCCGCCGAGCGGGGCCAACGGGGGCAGCGATCGAGTGACAGTTGCAAGAGAGAAGACAGCCAAGGGGAGAAAGAGAGAAGGGGAAGAGAGCGAGAGAGTGGGAAGATACGTACTGAAATTAGTAGACACTTTACAACCACATGTGGATTTATGACACCTCGACAAAGACGCAGCCCGAGGGAGCAGACAGGGCGACGGGGTTGCCCACTTGTTGCAGCTGTATTTGCGGCAACTCGGCGATAAGAGCCACTAAAGTGTTCGACATGGATAAAGGATCGTTAAAAAAAGGATAGGAGAAACGCTAAGCACGGGTAGCCCTGGGAAATACATTTGGTGAATGAAAATCTTGAATAAGCAATTAATATATTCCATTAGAAGCTATTAGGTATTAAGTATTTCAAGTATATTTATAGTAGATTTGTTTGTAAACAATTGGGTTTTAAATATTTTAGGAGTATATGTATAAAAATAGCATACGATCATTTAGTATTTTATATAATCTATCATCAAAAATGTAACAAGAATTTTGTATTATTTTATATAAAATATTTTTTATTAGTTTTGTCTGTTTGTCATATATTAATTTTGATTACTATATATAAATATATTTTTTAAATATTATTATATTTTAAATATATTATAAATATTAATTTATATAGTAGAGCTGATTAGATAATATTTAGTTGATTATAAAATGATTAGAAGTATCAAATATAAAAAAAAAATACCACATCTATATGTGAAGTCTTCAATCTCCAAAGCTGCCAGCACAGACCTAAGCTGAGACTCAATTCAACCTTAATCCAAGCTTAGTTAATTGTTAAAAATGTAAAGCAAATCGAATGTAACTAAACCTCTTCAAGGAACTAGAAATGTAATTAAAGAAATATTATATTATTTTATATAAAAATATTCTTACGTAACAATTTTTAATCTATACCTCAGAGGCAGATATATGAATTCGAGCAATTCTACTCGAACAATTTCTACTCTACATGCATTTACTAATATGGATATGAGCTCGCTCAATAAGATAGTGTCCCTCTTCGACGAACCTTAGTCAATCTCTTCGCCATTTCATTTGGATTGACAGCAGATAATAACTTCTATCCAAGAGATTATAATATTATTCATACTCCTATTTCTGAATTTGAGTTCAACATAGTTGAAAATGCGACCATAGAATGCGACATCGTAAAATCACAAATCTTAAACGTGAAGAATAACTCGGTCGAAACTAGATGCTATTCATTTCATGGCCATAAAATGAATCGATGCGTATTTATGTTGGGCTTTTATTTATTACTGCTCTCCCTCTCTCTCTCTCTCTCTCTCTCTCTCTCTCTAACACACTTGCCCTCTCACTCACTCCCACTCTCTCTTTCTCTCTCTCTCTTTCATTGTCACACTCCTGCTTTAGGTGGTTTCATCTGGATGTGACTTTTACCCGACATTTCTTCGTCTGCAGCCTGCTAGGGCTCGTTGGGGTTTTTTACAACTTTATAATTTTTACAACTCAATTAACTTTTTTCAACTCAAACGCCGCCGGCAAAACGAATAAAAAACAAAACAAAAAAAAAGAAGAGAAGAAGAAGAACGCCGAAATGACCAAAAATTTAAACAATAAAACACGAAAATGCATAAACGAAATCATAAATACCTACTAGATACGATCGAAGCGATCGAAGACGCCTGCCAGATGAACGTTTTATGCGATAAAAAACAAAATGAATACATATAACGGTGACCGCGTCGGGTATGCAGGACTACAATGTACCCTAGAGCTAGCTGGAAGCTAGGGATATAGCCGTATGGAAAGAAAAAGAGAGAGAAATGCTTAGACGAATCAGATCGAAATTCTCTCGAATATACCTCTGCGAATATTTATTTATAGCCTGAAAAATTAATTAATATCCTAAAATGATTGACTTCTTTAAAGAAAAATCGATATACGGCTTAAATAATATATAAATATCATATAACTTCTAGAGAATATATGGACGAGTGCAGGCTCATTTATTGGTAGCCAATCAGAAACCCATATACCCCACTTGGCTATCACCAATATCTACAGGGTAGCATGAAAATAACAAATAACAAAATATAAAAACAAAACTGAAGTGTCATAAAAGGCATCAAAATGGAAATAATACTCACAGCAGTCCCCCCACTCCATACCTCCCCAACTGACCCCGCCTCCCGTCCACCCCTTCGTTCACCTCCCACCACTGCGGAAAATTGAATCGTGTCTAGCAATTTAATGGCAGCATCTAACAAGTTCCCCCATGCCATGCCCTGGCATGCCCTGCCACGCCTCCCCCCATCCCCCCTGCCAAAGCAATTTTCTTGCCGGCGAACTTCAAAAGGCGCCGCCTTTGTTGATAAACAAAACGAGCGCCTGCAAAATGTATGAAAAAAAATGTATTAAAAAAACAAAAAATAAATACAAAATCGAATTAATTAAAAAATATTTTTATGTTTTTTTTTATATATAGAAAAGCCAAAAGGCAAAATGGAAATAGTTTTTTTTTTAATGTTGTGCTTCTTCTTCGTGTTGCTTTTGTTGTTGCAATCAAACTGGAGCAGCGCCGAAAGGTCGCGGAAAAATGCAACAGCAGCAGCAGCAGCAGCAGCGGATGCGACGACCGCTTGACAATTTTTGCGACTTGCCATGAAATCAAATTATTTGATCTAAGCCGCCGCCAGCAGAGCTTCAGCCTCTGCTCTGCAACTAAACGAAACCAAATGGCGCGTTCGTTGGAGCAGACGATGACGTTTGCAGCGCCAATGTTAGAAAATGCCCCTCTCTCCCTCTCATTTATCACTAACTGACTCGCTCGCTCACTCACTCACTCACTCACTCACTCGCCAGCCGTACGACATGTGTTGCGGAAATATTTAGCAAAGCGAAGCGTCCGACAATACATGCCACCATCCTGCTCTGGCACTCAGCTCATTTGCAAGCAAACACAATCAACGAAACGAACAACAACGAAAAATCGTTCGCTGCGCCGTCATTTTGTTTTATTGTTTCACACCTGATGAGCGTTCGTGTTTTGTTCGTTCGTTTGACCATCGGCACAAAGTCGGCCTGCCATTCGCCAGATCATTAATTGCCCCTAGTGTGTGTGGGTGTGTGTGCGATTGTGTATTTGGTTTGTACGAGTGGGTGTATACATGTAATTTTGTAAATGTGTGTGTGTGAGTGTTTGTGTGTGTAATTTAGCGTAGATCGTAACCATTTGCTCTTGTGTTGCTGTTGCTTAACATGACCCGTTGCTTTGCTTTGTTTGCTCTTTCAGCCAATCAGAGGAGGCTGGGATTGTCATCATTTAAATAAATATAGACATGAACGAATATTAAATGAATATTTAGATTTAAACATTCATTGACCATATCAAGAAATTACGTCATCATATGAACCAAATTTACGTATACTTATAGTACACACATGTGTTTATATTTGTATGTCTGCATGCATATATATACATTTGTACATACATATATACTAAGAGATATGGAATTAAAATACGAGTTGAATTATCTTTGGTGTGGTGCGTGTCTTGGCTTATGCTGGCATACAAAAGCTAGCTGCTGTGCGCTTTTGTATTTATCGGCCAACCGCCACATTTTTATTGACCAGGGACCTCATTTCGTAGGGCCACAACATTTTTGAAATTCTATTAAAATACAAAACTGTATTATAGCATCTATTTGACAGTCGATATTAATAATATTTACATATGTATGTAAGCATAATCCAATAGGCGAACCAATTTTTGATCGAGTGGACTTTGATTTTAATATCAATTTGATACATGTATTAAGCAACCACTTGACAAAATTCAAACCAACTGCAGAAACAGCTTGAAGTGAGTATTTATTACAAAAATATAATATTAGCGATTCCAGCAATCTATTTATGTGCATGAGAAACACAACCTTATCAACGTCGTGTAAACAAACAGGTTCACCGTCTAGTTCGCTTGCCACGAACCGATGGTTCCGCAACTATTTAAATGGTTCTCAAATGGAACTTCTGGTCGAGCCTGTTGTTGGTGTTGTTGTGTTCGAAAGATTAATTCTAGAAAATAATTTATAAAAGAAATTCAATTATTTATGTAAAAGTGCAAAGAAATACAATATATAGAAGCGCAAAAAGTAAGTTGGTGCTGGTTTTATATAAATTTGCAACGTGCGCGTGCCAAATAGTGAAAATTGTGCGTAACAAAAAGCCAGAGAGACTGCTTCGGCCACAGTGCCCGTAGTGGTGGCAACTTTTTTCGTCTTGCTTTATGTGTGCTTCGTTATCGTGTACGTATATGTCGCGCTGGCATGCATGTGTTGGTGTGAAAACGTTGAAACAGTCAGGCTAGCAACGTGCTCGCTGTAAAGGCAACAACAGTGTAAGAGAGACAACTCTACTGCAGCATGCATACGTGCGTGAGTATATATATATACACACATATGCAGATATACGTGTGTGTATGAGTGCCAGGGCAAACGACTCGCTTGTATTTTTTCGTATGTCGCCGTCGTCGTCGCCGTTGTAGTTTTTTGCCTCAGTGCAATATTAACAATATTTTAAAACATATTTGTGATATTTTTGGCGGTTCTTGTTGTAATAAATGCAGAAAAATAAACCCCAATCGAACGCTTTGCTAGTGTGCAAATTGACAGACGTGCGAACACGTTCGCTCAAACAAAGCGCGGCTGAGATATAAGAAAGAACCGAAAAGGAAAATCATTAAACAATACCTATTTGAAAAAAATAATAAAACCCAAAAAAAGAGAAGAGAAAAATTGCCAAATGGCCAAAATGGCCCTGGCTTAAGCTGCTAAGAAATGTACAAAACGAATTGTTTTCGATATTGCGTAAATGTGAGTGCATCTGTGTGTGTGTGCTCTCAAAAACAAAAACAAAGAAAGTTGAAATGAATTTGTTGCCTTGTTTCCACTTATCATGACGTCGTCGTCGTCGTAGTCGTCGTCTCCAGTGTTGTTGTTGTCGTAGTTGTTGTTCTTGTGAAATTGAAATCCAATTAAACGCAGTGCATTTTCAGCTGGAAATTGAAGCAAGCGTCAAGTGCAAGCAGCAGCAGCAGCGGAGCAGCCTGGCCACACTGTGACTCCCGAATCCGCCAAGGTAGGCATAAAAATACTCCTCAGCCCTCTCTTTCTCACAGACAAACTGCAGCCAGACAGTTAGCCGTTACAATAGCTCGGGTTGAAAAAGAAAGAAAAAAAAACAACAAAAATAAAACGGTGTATGCTGTTTAACGTTAGGTCGCCTCGTCCTCGACACCGAGGCCATTGACTGCCGCAGCCGAGTCGACGTCGACATCGTCATCGTCAGCGGCGTCAACGTTGACGTTGACTCCAAAATTAATTGCATAGATTGTTTTATTAGCCGTGCATTTCATTTTGTTGTTGCCGTTCTGATATGGCTATTGACTCTTGTTGAAACAACTGTTTGTGTTTGCGGCTTCTTCCTCTCCTCCCTCTTACCTTTATGACGACGGCGCTTGGTTTTACGGAAGTCTTTTTTTGGCGCCCGCCAACGCAACGTGCCGCTCATTGCTTTGCAATTGTAAAGAGGCACCAAGAAATTAACATATTCGACACATGCATACATACATACAAATATTGTATAAAAATTTGTGTGGTACGTCTGCCGGAACTAGCAGCAAGAACAGGAACAACAACAAGAAGCCGTCCCGCTGCACTCCCACCACGATCAGCTGTTGCTCTCACACGCAAGCATACAACAAACACCCACACATATGTATACTTTAAGCGAGTAACAGAGACAGTGCGCGAGTGCGAATGCGAGCCTGCGACTGTCTCACTTGCGCACCTGTCAAATGATGGCAGCAACAAAACTAGAACGTGCATTTGAAAAGGCAACAAAAACGAACGGTAAACGTTACTTTTTTTTCGGTAAACGAAACGACATGAGCGGAGTACTAATAAATCAGCACAGGCAAAGAAAGCAAACAACAATTACAGGCAGATATGTGTGTGTGTATAGTTGTGCATTTAAAAGCTTGACCAGTTTTGAGGTTAGAACTGGCCCAGCTTCATAGGTCACAAACCCACACAAACAGGCAGACATACATGCAACACACACACGCATATGTACAGATGGATTTTTGTTGTTATAGGTGCGTGTTGGACAACATCAAAAGAAACCGCAGCCAATGCTGAGAAGAATGTAGATATCTGCAAGGCAAGGCAGGCAAAGGCACCTGCTATACATGCATACATATTATAATAGACATCATGATCTTTGTCTTCTATTTGAAGAAAGCAAAACTAACAACAGCAACAAGCAAACATAATTTTGTCATTTATTTTGGTAGCGAGCTAGAGAAAATTTCAGCTCTACTGTTGCTGTGCGCCATTGGTGCCCAACTGCTTGAGATTTGTCTGTTTGCTGGGGCGCGACTCCATTTTAAATGTTTGTATGTATGTATGTGTGTGTGTGTGTGCTGTGCTGTGCTCTGCTGTGCTGTGCTGTGCTTTTCACCACTGAAAGTGTCATTTAAATAGCATTTTTTGTTGTCTGTTTGCTGCTTCTTTTCTACTGTTCATCTCTAATTGTTTACCTACACACACGCACGCACTCACACACACACATAGAAACATGCTTGTCTTTATTGTCGCTGCGGCTGGCAGCAGGTTATTGTTAGGTTTTTTCTTCTTTCGGTTATTTTATTTTATTTTTTTTTAACCACCATGCATTTTTGCGCTGATTCATCGCTGAATGTTAATGTCGTCATGTTGATGCGCTGTTTTTGTTATTTTTAGATTAGAATTTACGCTGAAGCGGCACCGTAGAAATCTCGTCGCCGATAACAACAGCGTTGCTATCGATCCGTCCACAGTTTAACTAGTTCAACTACGTAGTGTAAGCCTTTGTAAAGGTTCCCCATTGCCATTGCCTGGTATATTCAGTGTGATAAAAAAAATTTCTCTTTGCTTCGATTCTTGAAGAATTCACATGCTAAGGTAAACATATCTTGTTTTTATTTACCGTATCAAAATGCTAAATAGTCTTCGCCATTTGGGCAATACTGTTATACGCGACGAAGTTTTGCTTTTGCTGGAAACTGCAGCGTTTTGCATTTACAATTATCTTTTCAAGCTGCTGTTGTTGTTTCTCTTCATCTTGTTGTTGCTGGGCGACGTGAGCGACGTTCAGTTTCGTTTTGCGTTCTTATCTAATTGACACATCGCACGTCCCTAGCTATCGGTCTGTTGTGCCTTTCTTTTTCAGTCATTTTTTTTTACATTTGGTTAGATCCACAGCTGTAGCTCGAAGTCGATATCCGACACCAAGCATTCGATAATAACACAGCTTGTGATATATTACTTGTAAGACAAAAAAAAAAAACAAAAATTTAATGGAAACTAAAAAATATGTTTATAAATGTCTACATATACGTACTTCAATGTGTTGTTGTATTCTTATACCCTGATCCCATTGAAAATGGGAAATCACGGTTTTGTTTAATGTATTTAATAGGCAGAAGGAGGCGTATCAGATAAGGCGTGTCTCATAAAGTATATATATTCTTGACCAGGTCCGTGTATATCACGCGCTTATTGAGTTCCAAATATCGATGACTGCTCTAGCTATTTTGTTATCGATTATATATCGAAAATAAGATAAATTATATCTCGTACACCTTTAGAGCTAATGCCTCAAAATTTTAAATGTAGACTGTGTAGCGGGTGCAAATGCTGTTTCTTGTGTAAGCAGAAAAGCAAATTCGAATTATTGAAATATCAATTCGTCGAAGGGTTCAGGGGATCTTGTAGTAGAGCAGCCTTGACTAGAGCTTTCTTGTTTAAATTGTTGTCGTCGTTGTCATGTACCGTTAACCCTTCATGTAGCGAACCATAATCGCAAGCTAATAAGAACTTTGTCTGATTGCAGCAGCCGCAGCGCCCGCGACTGGCACCGAAAGCCAACGAAACGCCTGAGCGTGCGCAAAGAAAACGCATGAACAAAATACAACGGATCAGATAAAAGAGATAAGAAGTCGAAGAAGAGGCGCAACGGAAAACGCATCTAAAGCGGAAACAGACGAAAAGGACTGCGAAAGGTTTTTATATACATATTTAGTATAAAATGAATATGAATCAGATTCATATTAAAATTGAATGCAATGCTTTAATTCGTTTTCTTTTATGCAGGCGACGCCACACATATATAATATATATATTTTTATATATATTATATATTTTATATACATACATAACACAGCCACACCCACACTCAAACAAACACACAGATAAGCATGGAGCTGCGTGTTGGGAACAAATATCGCTTGGGCCGTAAAATCGGCTCCGGCTCTTTCGGCGACATCTATCTGGGCACAACCATAAACACGGGCGAGGAGGTGGCCATCAAATTGGAATGCATACGCACCAAACATCCACAGCTGCACATCGAATCGAAGTTCTATAAGACAATGCAAGGTGGGATTGGCATACCGCGAATCATTTGGTGCGGCAGCGAGGGCGACTACAACGTGATGGTGATGGAGCTGCTTGGACCGTCGCTGGAGGATCTGTTTAACTTCTGTTCGCGGCGCTTCTCGTTGAAGACTGTGCTGCTGCTCGCGGATCAGATGATATCGCGCATTGACTATATACACTCACGCGACTTCATACATCGCGACATTAAGCCAGACAACTTCCTCATGGGTCTCGGCAAGAAGGGCAATCTGGTGTACATAATTGACTTTGGCTTGGCCAAAAAGTTTCGCGATCCACGCTCCTTGAAGCACATACAATATAGAGAAAACAAAAACCTGACGGGCACTGCACGCTACGCCTCGATCAACACGCATCTGGGCATTGAGCAGTCGCGACGCGACGATCTCGAATCGCTTGGCTATGTGCTCATGTACTTCAATTTGGGCGCCCTACCCTGGCAGGGCTTGAAGGCGGCAAACAAGCGACAGAAATACGAGCGGATCTCTGAAAAGAAACTGTCCACATCGATCGTTGTGCTCTGCAAGGGCTTCCCCAGCGAGTTTGTAAATTATCTAAACTTCTGCCGGCAGATGCACTTCGATCAGCGCCCCGATTACTGCCACTTGCGTAAGCTGTTCCGCAACCTATTCCATCGGTTGGGCTTCACCTATGACTATGTCTTCGACTGGAATTTGCTCAAGTTCGGCGGTCCGCGCAATCCACAAGCCATACAGCAGGCGCAGGATGGCGTCGATGGCCAGGGCCAGGGCCAGGGTCAGGACGCAGCTGCTGCAGCGGCGGCTGTTGCCGCTGCTGCCTCCCATCAACAGCAACAGCAGCACAAGGTCAACACGGCAATGGTCACAGCCAGCGGCAGCACACAACAGATGCTGGGCAGCAGTTCGGGTGCTGGACAGACGCTCGCCATGCTCGGCGGCGGTGGCGGAGCCGGTGGCAATGGAGGCGCTGGTGGCCAAATGATTGGCAACGGAGGACTCAACATGGATGACTCGATGGCGGCCACCAATTCCTCGCGACAACCCTACGACACGCCGGAGCGGCGTCCATCGATACGGATGCGTCAAGGCGGAGGGCTTCAAGCTGGCGGTGTTGTGGGTGATGTACGAAATGCTAAATAATATTTTATTGTTTAGAATGTTATGTGAGGATGCGAAACAAAAACAGACGGCAACCGACCCACACACACATACGCCTACGTACAGCAGCTGCAGCCTCCTACACACACATATATATACAAACACACATTTAGTATATTGCGCTCTTTATATATACATTACTATGTATATATATATATATATATTGATATATAATTGATGTATGCGTACATAACATGTTATATGTATAGTTCATTCAGCGACCTGGTCGCTGACAACATGTTGCAGTAACACACACAGCCTACACCTCTCCCCACACACCCCGGCAACGAGAAGCAAACAGCTGCGCTTTCCTTTTGTAAATTTTTGTTTGTTTTTTTTTTTTTTTTTAATTTTATATGCTTAATTTTTTTGCTTTCTTGAATATTTGCGTTTTGCTTTGATGCTTCTGATAATAATGAGAACGATGATGAGTTGCTGGTGATGATGAGTCATCAGGCAATGGTTATGATTAACATATGCTAAGTTTAACTTATAATTTTAGTTGGTAAACAATTGCAAGTCGGCGGCAAAAAAGCGAAAGTATGCACTACAATTAATGCAAGCTCCACCTGCAAAAAAAAGAAATTCGTTAAACCACAATTTGTAAACTGTTCAGGCAGAGAGAAAAACGGAGAGCGAGAGACAGGATGATGATATTGAATATGACGACAGTTGAAAACGAAGAGAACAACAGCCTAAAACAGAGACAAAGAAGAAGAGAGTGAAGAAGAAGAAGAAGAGCTCAAACTCAAAAACGAAGACACACAAACGCAAAGAGAAACCGACACCTACACAGACACCCACTCCAACTTCTACTCTAACACACATACACACACACACACGTATCACATCCGCTCTCTAGCTAGTTCTGCGTGTGTTTTGCATTTACACTGCTTAACAAAGAACAGGATAAACAAATTATTTGCATTTTGTTTAATTTTGTGCTCTGTACAACACGAACAACAAATACAACAGTGACAAAAACAACAACAGTAGTAGCAACATTAACATCAACAACAGCAACAAATGAGAAATTTATCAACCAACTCAACTGAACAAATGGCATTAAAGATTTATATTAAATGAAAGGGCATATATATTATAAATTAATATTTAAATACTAAATACAAAAATGAGAAGAAAAAAAACGAAACATATTTTGAATATAAGTTGTAAGCTTTGAGTGTAAAGAAAGCAAACAAAGGACACAATATGCGCCAGTGTCCCTAACTTTTAGACTAGTTACCTAGCATAAAAATAAACATATATTTGTATATTTATATGTATATATATATACACTTCTATATATATGTATACATATAAAGTACAACTAACGATTAATTCATAAAACAACAACAAATGTAAGCAGACATTTCGTGCACCAACAACAACTACATACATACTTAAATCTAAGTGTATAATTCATTATGAAAACATTTTGAAAACAAGTAAAAAAAAAAAAACAAAAAAAAGAACTGCAAAAAAATGTAATTAAAATCTATCCAATCCAACCCCCTGTAGCTTTAAGCAACTCTCTAATTTGTAACTAATTGATTGCAAACAAAAGGAATTTGTAAAAAAAACAACACTTTAATTATTTTCACCTGATTTACATTAGTTTTTAACTTTATAGATGTGTTCAATATTATTTGCGAGCTCTGTTTCTGCGTATTTCTCAACGATATAACTAACATAAACGAAAGTAAATGGAAGAATAAAAACAACACATGTAACTAATAACGTAATACATAAACTATACATATATATATACACACACACTCACACCCACACACACACACACATACAAACACTACATAACAATGTACTTTGCATTATATTATATATTTTCAATTAGTTTGTTAAGTCGTTAAGGGGCGTCAGCTGCGCATTAAAATTATAACGCTAGCTAATAAATTGTAGCTATAATATGAAATTTGTCTATAAGTAATACCAAACCATTAAAAAAAGAAAAACTACAACAAATAAACACAAAAATGCTAAATATATATAAAAACTAAAAAAATCAAAAACACGAAAAAACAATTAAGTAAATAAATATAAATGTAATTCGAATTCTGCGCAAGTCAAGATTATGAATTATGAATGTAGAAGCAAGAAATAAGAACGTGCAAGCAACAAAAGTTTATCTTATGAAATACATAACAAAAAACGAAAACTAAAACAAAACATTTAAATTCTATTGATGTGAAACTATAAAACGTTTAGATTTCATGATTACAATTTATATAACTTACGATCATATATACGTTTAGAAGGCGAGCAAGTAAAAGCATAAAACAGAAATCTGAAAGTTAAATAAAAAAACATGCATTACGTGATATTTCTTACAAATTGTTTCATTTGTGTTTTTTTCTTTTCCTTTAATTTAATTTTCTTTTTTGATTCGATTCGGAAATTCGTATCTTCTACCGTCGACTGAGCTGACTTTTAGTTTGAGTTGATTCCCCCAAACGCACGCCTTGTAACTTGACCAAAAGATAAAGAAAAATATAAAATTATGAAATATCATTTTCCATAGAAAACGGAAATGGAATAGCCCGTTAGATAGTGTGTAAACCGGAGACGGAAGTTGGAGGAAAATGGAAACGAAAACGGAATTAAAGAGTCCGTTAGATAGTGTATGAACCACTGCTGAACCACTGAACTAGTTCGCAAAATGCAAAAGCAAAAGCAACTTAACTGAATGTACATAAGAAATTTATTCGAATAAAAACAAAAACAAAATAACCTTGTGTGATTTTCCTTCTAAATAGCGATTTATCAAAGAAAACTAAACTAACTAAACATAATAATTTAACTCTGAATGGAAAAGGAGAACAAAACTATATACTTAAACGCTAAATGTATGACAAGTCCATACGCCGTAAGAAAAATACAAATATATATATATATAAATATAGAACACGTAACAAATTAAAAAATAAAATAGAAAAAAAATGGAAAAAATATTACGAAAAATTTTGAAAATTTTGTAAAATTGAATGTATATGTATATTGAGATTAGAATTTTTGATCTAACCTAATAAAAACATTGAACAACACTATGTATGTATATGCGATATATGAACATTAACAAACCACCAACAGTGATATGAGATACAAAATAACCAACAAAGAGTTCATAACAATAATGAAAGTAAAAGGGGAGATCGAAAATCGGAAAACTAATTCGAATTAAACATAAAACAAATTATAAAATCAATGAAAAACGTGGAGACAACTAAAAGATAACTAAAATAGCAACAACAAATTTCCGTAAATATTATTGATGTATATTATTATTATTGATAATTCAAATTATATGAAAAATGTCAAAGAATAGAATTTTCTGGAGCAAATTTTAAGACAGAGCAGCTAAAGAAATTAGGTACATATATCAAATGAACTCTGATACATGCACGCATATCTAGTATTTCATTAGCCAAACCACATACAAAGTTCACATTCAGACACTCACACTCACACACATACACATCCCAACACCCACTCACATAGTTCAATAGCATTTGAAACACATTGAACAAAGAACTCATAACAAAGATAAAACGAAATTTAAATAATACTAACGCACATTGCGAAATCAATGTTTAAGTCAAACTAGAAGCGAAAAAGGGTAAATGAATAAATAAATAATTAATAAGTAATCCATTAAATTAACAAATTGCAACAATATTAGATACACGAAGAAAGCGAACGTCATTTACTGGTAATTGTATGTAATTAATGTCGACAAGAAAAACATAAGAGGAGCGCTAAAATGAATAAAATCAATGATTTTGAAAATAGCTTATCTGGCATTTTTCTTAAAAATAAATTGGAAAAAGTTATTCAACCAATTTTATAGCCAGTAGAGCAAGGTAATTTATTTTTAAATTTCCCGCCCAAGTCGAACCGCAGAACAACCATTTTTCTTGCAGATGGTCTCACTGATTTATGTGCATGAGTGGTGAAGTAGCGACTGCAACTGTAAGCGATACATTGTATAACTATGGCAAGAAAAGAAACATAAATATGCAACATGTGCATATTTCATTTACTTCAACGAACTATTAAAATTTGCAATAATTTTACATATAAAAGTTAATTGACTTTTATTCGAGCTGGGAAAGGGAACATTCTCGCGTATATCGCTCATCTCTAGATATGCAAATTGCGCCTATCGCTCATCTCAATTACCACACATTGCTCTCTATCGCCCATCTCTAGTAGCCCAACACAAGTTTGCAAACGAAAAGGTATTATTTTGTAACAATTAGCCATAAAGTTAATACTATTACTGATTACCAACAATATAAATAAACAATAACAATTGCAATACTTTTGCCGCCACTCAGGCTACCTCACAGCGACAAACAACAACAGCTATAAGATGGGCGCAAGGCAATCGCGTGATCCACGTTCCGTTTCAATGGAAAATCCAACTCCTGCCGGCGTCCTCGATATATCCGACGATGTGGTGAAACGCCTGAAGCAGGGTATATCACAGCAGGGTAAAGTACACAGTGTGACAAAGAATTGCAAACAATTGCAATTGCGCCGCCAAGTTTTAACAACTTGCTGTGGCCAAGTGTTATGCAACAATTTGTCAAATGATCATTTATTTATATATAAATTGTATATGTAAACTAACGGAATATATTGCGACTTGCAGCACGCGAAAATGCCACCGTTGCGGAGGTATCGAAACCGGTGCCCAAACCCCAGGAATCGCCCAAGAAAGCGGTCGTCAAAGATGTAGCCCCCGCACCCCCAACAGTTGTATACCAGGCTCCCACGCCCATCTATGTGCAGGACGGTGGACACACGATCAGCGCAGCTGATGTACAGCGCCAAATGAACCAAGAGCTGGTCAAGAATGACGAACTGTGGAAACAGCGTATGCTGAAGCTGGAGGAGAACCTGAAAAAGACCAACACCATCATGGAGACAGAGTATGCGAATGCCGTCGAGGGTGTCCACAAGCGGTTTGTGAGCACAGCGGCGGCGCACAAGGTCCCACCATGCGGAGACCTCAAGGGCCAGCTTCTCGCCTGCTATCGTGCGCATCCCGGCGAGACGCTAAAGTGCATCGATGAAGTGAACCAGTTCAGGCAATGCGTCGATATGCATCGTATCAAGAAACTGGACGCCGAAGCCACAGCAGCCAAAGCGCCAGCTGCTGCTGCTGCTGCCAGCAAGGTGGCTGTTAAAGCTGGTTAGCGACTTGTTGAACGTTTGAAATTGTTTCTTTCCTATTTGGTTGCCCCAAACATAAACGCCTTCAGAGATATGTTTAAAGAAGAGCAGAAGAGCGCTATCAAAAGCGAGTGTCATTGTGAACCATAGTAAATTAATTTAATATACATAACAAAGGTGTGTTTGTCTATTGCAGATTGTTCATTATCCATCTATAATTTTATAAGAAATGGAAACTGTCTAGTCGACCACTCAAGTTTAAATTGCGATAATTTCCTTTTATTTATGCTTATACTTCTTATTACTTTACTAACGTTTTGATGAAGTTAACTACAAACCCGTAAATACTACATAGCTCAACAAAACACACACGGGCACAGATATATATACATGTGTGTGTGTAAATAAGGATTACAGCAGCTGCGCGATCAGCCAAGCGGCGAGTAGCGGCAGCAGCGTGAGTCTCAGCGCAGCGGCACTACTTTCACTCTTGTTGTCGCCGACGGCCGACAGATGGCGCTGGCACGATTCATCGAAACTCTTCACTGGACCCATGCAGCCGGCATAGCTCATCACATAGGCCAAGTAGTTCTGCTCGAAGACACCGCGCACCAGACTAGAGCCTGGACCGCTGGCAAAGACAATCACATCCTCGCCGCCGTGCGTCTCATCCTTCAACGCCAGCGTGGCCATGTGGCGGTATGTGGGCGATTCCATTTGCTCCTTGGTGTACATCTTGAGTGGCCGCCACACATTGGAGCTGTTCGCGGGCTTTGTCTCATTGGCCAAGTGGTCAAAGTAGCCGGGTCCATTCGCATAGGTGATGGTCTCATACACCATGGGATCCTTGGGCTTGTGCAAGTTCGCAGCACCCAATATATCAGCGCCACGCTCCGGATAGCCATTAAATGTGACAGCATGCGAATGATCCGCCGTCACTATAATCAGCGTCTCATCCGAATTGGTCATCTTCAGTGCCGCCTGCACGGCCAGATCCAGTTCGTAGACCTCGTGCAAGGCAGCGCGAGCATAGTTCTGATGATGACCCTGGTCAATGCGCCCGCCCTCGACCAGCAGCACATAGCCCTTCGACTCGTCGCCACGCTCCAGCACTCCGATCGCCGCCTCTGTCATGTCCTGCAGCGAGGGCTCGCCCTCCTCGCGGGCAATGGAGTAGGTGATGTGATTGTTGCGGAACAGACCCATCAGATGATCCACCTCCTTCACATCCACCTGGAGCAGCTGCTCGCGCGTGTATACCAGCTTCGCCTCTTTGCTGTCATTGGCATGTTGCTGCAGCCACTCCGTGGCCAGATTGCGATCATCGCCGCGCTTGCAAATGGTCTCGGTGCCGCCCTCGAACTGGACGGTCTTCACCTCCGACTCGTTGAACGCGCCCATGGGCGACAAGCCGCCGCCTAGCACCACGTTCAGTTTGTTGCCGGGCGCATTCTCCACCAGCTGGCGCGCGATGTCCGCATGGATGCCCACTGACTCCTGCGGCACCTCCGTGTCGCACTCCCAGTCCCGATGGTAGATCCTTGCATAGGTGGCCGCAGGAGTGGCGTGTGTTATACGTGTGGTAGTCACGACGCCGGTGCGCTTGCCCTCGCGCTGTGCCCAGTCCATGATGGAGTCCAGTCGACCCTGGCTGGCGTTCGTCGTTGAGCGCGTCGAATCCATGCCAATGGCTCCGTAGTCGGTCTTGACGCCAGTGAATATGGCCGTGGCTGTGCCCGCCGAGTCCGGCACCTGTTTGTCCACGTTGTAAGTCTGCCAAAGATAAAATCAATTGATTAAGTTTGATTTATAATTGATGGGTCGAGTTGTAGACAGATTGACACATAGATTAGGTCACTTTTGCATTGAATAATCATATGAGTGTTTGATTTATTAGTTGACCAGATATTTATTGATCAGCGTTTTGAAAGTACGAAGCTTACCTTGGCTAAGCCTGTGAAGGGGAACTCGTCAAAGGACAGCATTTCCTCCTCGCCATGGCCATGCTTCAGATACTGTCCCTTGTAGATGCGACCGGCACTGATTGTGGACAGGCCCATGCCGTCGCCAATGAAGATGATAATGTTCTTGGCCTTGTGCTGATACGAGCTGTCCTTGGCCCGCTTCGCCTTCTCAATAGTTTTGCTCAGCTGCTTTAGGCCCACTTGCCGCCAGAATTGTGCATCTATAATTGAGAATTGGAAATGAATTAGGCACGATCGCAGCTCGTCGACGATTTTACTGATTATTACTGGTGAAACCCACTTGGCACTTGTCAAGTACGACTCGTACGACCGATCATGTCTAGAATCAGCCGCTACGACTAATTATTTAGATTTGTTTTGCCATAAAGACAAAGCAAATATCTGGAAGTCGCTCGTTGAGCACAAAATATCCATTAGTAACGTTTCAACGGCTCGGTAAATACCCCACTATGTCGTTCGCCCATCCATTGGCTATGCGAACATTGTATTCTATTTCTGGAACTGGGGATTTACTTATTGCACTCACTAAGCTTCAATTAACTAGGATTTTACATACTCAAATGTTTAAATAATTCATTTAATAGAAACGGTATTTATCTGTATCTCTACATATATTCAGCCATTTGACAGTTTATGTGGGTAGACATATATATTTAATGCTAATTTTTGATACCCAGTACACAGGCATATATATTGACAGGGTATGTCTGAGATCTTTAAACATTTTGCGATATATATTTGCATTTTATTACCATACTATATTGAAAATAAGGTATATTTTCTCATATTATATATTTTTAGAGCATCTACCAGCCGGAAACTTTCTGTTTTTATAGGGTATGCATGCGTTTGCTCTTTTTTTTTTATAATTTGCTGGTAATATTTTTTAAAATTATTTTTAAAGTATTTGTTTTATATTTGTATTATCATCTTAGGTATGCAGTCGACGTTTGTTTGAACAGCATTCATTCCCCATTCTTCTAACCCCATCCCCCCCTTTCCATTACACCCACGCACCCGCGAGCCTCAGCTCCTCCCTATTCGACCGTTAATCGTGACACTGACGCACGTTACAGTTAAACCGCGTTGTCAGACTGTTAATTCGAATTGTCAATGAAATCGATGTGGATAATTAGAGGCTTTCGGCCGTTGCTAGTTTAATTATCACAATTATGGATAGAATACGCCGGTGGCTGTACCCCGAATGTAACACCTGTGGCAGCCTGTGAAAGGGCTCTAATTAATTGCTGTTTGTCCGATTCGATTGTGTTGGAGTTGACATTTGGTTAGCACGCAGCTGAATCTCTTTATGTCTTAATTAAAAACTATTGTCGCCAATTGAAGCGCCGATTGTTCTGCAACAACAAAATGCAGTCAAATTGGTATTGCGCGGAATTTGAACAAAATAAAACTAATTTATATTATATTATTTTAGAAAAAAAAAAAAAAAAAAAAAAATTTGAAATTATTTAACGCAGCTGAGTTTTAGAGTTTCATATCAGGAATTTCCATATACAGCACATATGTACATATATCTTTCAGCTGAGTAAATAGAAAATATTTGTCATTTGCATTTGGTACGAGTTTCAAGAATATTGAAGCGTATAAATATTTACCGGCTATTTTATATAGAGTTATATAGAGTTATATATTTTAGCTGATTTATATATACATATGTATGATTTGATTATTGCATTTGTTATGGAACTAATTAGCTCTAATTATAAAATCCATTCAATACAGTTTTGTCTTGAGTATTTCAAATATATTTTGAATAATATTTAGCATCTATCAGAAAACGAGTTTTATTGGATAAGAAAGCTTTTTTTCTTTTGGCTGTCTTCAATTTGTGCTACTTGATTAAAGTGACGTAAAGCTTGTGCAAGTCATCTAGAATCAGTGCCTATGGGGAATTTTTGTTTGCATATTTTGTTTGTAACTGAAGAAGCGAATTTTTGTTTATTAAATATTTCTCAACTTGCAATGTAAATAAAAATTTTAACTTCTAATCATTATTGCCTGACATCTTAATTACTTAAAATAATGCTTCATGTCTAATGAGAATATTAAAAAACACTAAATCTCCGCTTTGTTGATTTAAAAAATATTCGAAGTTCACAAAAAAAAAAAAAAATATAATAAAAAAAAAAAAATTATAATACAAAAAAATAAAAATAAATAAATAAAAATATTTGTTATCTTTAATTGTAATCTACTTCATTAATACATATACATACATAGTAATAAAAACATGTATGTATATATAAAGAAGAATATGTTGTACTTGAATATTAAAAAAAAAAAAGTTTTTACAATTATTTTTGCTATTGCGCAATTCGAACTTTTTCCGTAGATTTAACAATTTGCACTTGGTAAATTAAAATATTTATATATAATATATGCCCATCTATTTTTTACTTTTCGAAACGACACTTATTTAAATAGCATTTTCTATTTTTCGTTTTCGTTTTGCCATTGCATAATTGAGCTGGAGCCGATTGAGTCGAACTAACACGTAGCAATAGAGCGAATGCGAAATTTGTTCGCCTGCTCACGTGCCTAGACGCAGTTCCTCACACGCCCTAAATGGCTCGCATAGTTACCTTCCGAGGCGGGATCCTGCTTCTCGGTGACCTGGAACTCGGGCCCAATGCCGTTGCTGCCCGCTGTGCTCAGAGTTTGTATCACAGGCGGCGGCTGCACTGTGGCCGACCAGGCGCCCAGGGAGATGGCGAGGAGTATCAATAGAACCGAATGCATCTTATATGTAGATGTGATTGAGTCGAAGCTGGGATTATTTAAAGACCGTATATATGTATTTATATTATAAGTATCACAGTTATTGTGTTGCGTTCTAGCTGTCCATGTGGTGCAGTAGAACTGAGAAAACGTAAAACTAGTTCGATTTCACGGATCGCGGGTCTTGAGCACGGACACGAGCTCGCGAATGGGTCACAATTAGCGGATTTGCGGCGACTGGCGACTCGGCATACGCTGAAGCGCCGTTATATGGCGAGCACGATCGTCGACGATCGCTGACGATCGGCGGCTGTGCACGAAGCGGGCAAATGACGAACGAACGACATCTAGAACCGGGAGCATTACGAGCAAGCTGCTTATTGTTTTCTTTGGTATTGTTTTGTGTGTGTTTTACGAAATGCAGTACAGATAAACACATTAAAATGCAACAACAATTGGTCGTCTGTGGGCCTCGGCCGGCCATAAAGCATCGTTTGGTGTGTTTTATTATATTTGCGATCGGCCGTTAACGGGCACGGGCCAACAACATGTGCCAATACGTTGAATTACGGCTTGAATGGCACGTGAATCTGGTGCCCAAGCAGCTGTCCGTCGGCTGACGGGCGCGCTCTTCGCTTTATCAGATCTCGTATCTCATGCGTGCTGCAGATGTACTATTTCGAGAATTGATAAAAGATTTCCTCTGACATTTGCGTATTGTTTGTATTATCCGAACTGAAGCTGAACATCAGAAACTCAAATAAAATTAGCCTGAATCATTATTTGTCTTGGACTTAGCGGCGCTATCTACTAGGGTCTTTCCACTCCCTACAACCTCGATCAATGTCACTCATAATTCCATATGGGCGCCAGTCTCTTCAATCTGAACAACATATGATATGTCAGGCGACTAGTGCGACTAAATTTGGACTGAAATTGGTCTATTGTCCGATTTGTAAGCGAGCCTCTACTGAGTCAAATGAGATCGCGAGCTTATTCTAGATCAAGCATAAATCATTCCTTTGTCAGACGACATGCGTTCTTTATTTTTATGCAGTCTTATCACTAAACATAGTCTGTATATGCTCAAGACGTCATACATACATACATACACGTGTCGGCCTTTTGCTTTAAAATAAATATTTTGAATAATTTTTTAGCTGTTTTTCGAGTCGTTTATTGCAAAGTAAAGTAAAAGGTGATTTCCATTGAATATAAAATAGATATATTTAATAATATTTTGATTGACTGCCAATAGCTATACTATATTTGTGATTTAACCCGTTTACTTTATTATAAATTCAGTTGGAAAAAATTAGCTTTTTATTATTTTAAGACTGTTTTTCCAATTACATCACATGGAACGAGCTGCTCTATATCAAATGGCAGCTATAATGAGTTACTTTTCAGCATATGACTTATTTAGTTAATAAGTATAGTAGCAAACAAAGTTATTAAATATATAAAAAAACATTTGTAAACAATTAAATGACTCCACACACACAGCTGTCGAAGAGAACATATTTTTTACTTCAATTATTTTTTTTATTGACAATAATTAACGAAATTATAAAAACAGAAATCAATTAAAGCTTCCATTAACTAGTATAGGCCTAGCTCAGCTTAGTACGATATACATAGAGATATATGTACGTATATTCGCATATTTGAGAAAATTAAGTTGAATTGTGGACTGGCAAATGTGGGTCAAGACTGCCAGAGAGCACTGTAGTGTGCCCAAGCGTTCAGTTTTCTTTTCTTTATCTGTGCAACTGCGTTCTGATTGCGCACGTTTTTAACGGGGCAATGTAAAGGCCGTAAAGACTGCAAAGAACAGTTGGAAAATGCAAACGCAAATGAAAAGAAAAGAAAACTTCAATTCGAAATGACGTTAAGTGACGATTGCCCGCGACGATTGCAGTTTGCTCTTTGCTGTTTAATTATCACACTGGATTGCTTTATGGCAATCATTTCTGTATTTGTTGTTGTTGTTGCTGTTGATCTGTTACGCATGAGTTGAGCTGCTGCTGCTGCTAACTGTTAACATGACAGCTATATTCGGCATTGGCATTGGCTGACGACCCCCGCCTAGCGCCCAACCACAAATCAAATAGTGAAATCTGCCCGCCTGGCCACGCCTCCGTTACCAGCCAGTCCAGTGCAACATTTTTTTTTGCGCTATTTACTGTCAGGTTTATTTAAAATTATTCATGTCACGTAAAAGTACAAGTATAGTAATTCCATGAAAGGTGTAACAATTTTTACTAGCATTACAAACGAATTCCGTATAAAATTTGTGCTAACAAAATAATAATATATGTATGTGTGTATGCGTGTAAGTATAAATAATATGTAAAGAAGATGTAATTGGGCAAGTGACTAGCAAATGAAACTGAAAATCAATTAAACTAAATATGTATAGGTATATATCATTGCAGTGACTCAGCAGTTCCTAGCTCTGATCCCGCTGACTATGAGAATCTCTTCGATGTGTAGCCGCTGCGCACGTTGCTTGTAGTCGCCGATCTAACGGTCGTTCGGCTCGTTTTTGTTAGTGTGGCATCACTGTTGCTGTTCTTGGTGGTTTCTGTGTTGTTGTTGTTGTTGTTGCTGCTGCTGTTGCTGTTGCTATTGCTGGTGGTGGTGGTGCTTTTAATGGTTGTGATGCTGCTGCTGCTGGCGCTCATCGTCAGCGGACGACGCGGCGGCATCCGCTCATTGACAGCGTCCAAGCCCTTCGCCTCGGCAAAGGAATGAATCTGAGAGGCTGCGGTCAGTCCTTGCAGTGCTGTCGAACGGGATACGAACAATTTATCATTAGACCAGCATTATAACATGATGTAAATATATAAATGTATTACATCACTCTGTCAACTATATACAAAGTTAATGGTAGCTCACAACTCTAAAGTGGTTCATTATTTTATCATTTTATATAGCGTATGTTATCTGAGGTAGGACATTTACAAGTTTCCATTTTCTATGTTCTATGTTCTATGTTCTATGTTCTATGTTCTATGTTCTATGTTCTCGGTCCAATGTCGATGTTCTATGTTTTATGTTCTATGTTCTATGTTCAATGTTCTATGTTCTCGGTCTAATGTCGATGTTCTATGTTCTATGTTCTATGTTCT
>NW_022045863.1:552624-576013 GCF_001654015.2 Drosophila navojoa | reverse complement strand
GTTCAGGGGATCTCGTAGTCGAGCAGTCTCGACTAGAGCTTTCTTACTTGTTCAACTTGACCGTGAGTCGTTGCGAGACGTCGTCGTCCTCTGTCTGTCTGAATGTCTGTCCATGATAATATATATATTGATTGTGTGTGTGTGTGTCTGTGTGTGAGTGTGAGCGCTCGGGCCAGAAATTGGGCGCCGATAGGTGGGTGTCGCTATAATTATACAAAGTCTTGACTTTGTGCGCGCCTCGTGCAAAAAACATGTGCATATGTATGTGTATCCTAAGCACTCAAACACACACACTCTCACACACAACCACATTTATATTTCATCTGGTGTTCTTTTGGAATATGCTGCTTAATTACTCGCCGGGTTGCTCGGCATCCGCACCGAGATCAGCAAATATTATTATTCTAAGGCTTTCACTACAGACAGTAAAAAAATTTACATTTGTTCTCACTTCCGCTATAATTGAATGGAATTGCAATTGGAAGAGCAATTTAGAAATCGAATCTTGTGCAATGAAAAATCGTGTAAATAAAATACTTAAATTAATATTACAATTAAAGTATTGTATAGAACTAAGTGATAGATAGATAAAAATGAAATGGAAAATACCTCTCTTCAATCATAAACAAGTTGATAAGTTGGGCTGACAAAATATTCAAAATATAATAAATTGATTTATTTATAGAATTTATTTACTATAGACAACATTTACTATAGAAGTAAAAAATGTATAAAAATAATAATATATTAATTTTATAAATATTTAAGTCTTTCACCTATTAATAATTTAAAATAAAATAGTTTTAAAAAATATTTTATGTTAAATAGCTAAATAGACAAAAAATATATATAAATATATAAAATAAAATAAAAATAAATAAATAAAATAAACAAAATAAATAATGATAATAATTATGATAATTGGAACATACTAATATTGGTTATAAGTATATAAAATAACTATCCCAATCAATCAATAAAATAACTATTCCAATCATAGTGTATTTTATCGTCTGCTTGCTGAACTCTTTAGTTTTGAAAGCAATTTCATGCAAATTTTATAAACAGCGACAACATAAGCTGAGAAAGCGTGGCGATATTTTAATAACACTTTCGTGCTGCTATTGTTGGTGATCTTGTTGTTGTTGCTGTTGTTCTGGTGGCAGTCATTGGTTGTTGTTGTTATTGTTGTTAGTGCTGACAGCTCTTGATGGTCAATTAATATGTGTTTATACCCAGCGAATTTCTCTCTCGTCAGCCAAGAAATGTGCTGACAACTACAGCAAATGACATTTGCTGAGGTATCGATAGCACAATTCGTAAGATCTTAGCGGATGCATTCCAAGGGTCTCTGAGAGAGCATTTGACCGTTGCTGGCCGTCGACACAAAGTTCTATATACACTGAGATTTATTTATATACAGATGCCTAAGTATATAGAAATACTCCAAAAAGCAGCACGAATATTTTTTTTAAATAATTTATTTTTGACAATCTTTTGTGTTTATTTTTTATTTAACATTTTTTTTTTTTAATTTTTTTTTTTTTCTTTTATTTTGGCATTGTCTGCGGCTTTGTCTACACATTTGCACTTATTATGATTCTTTGTATATGCGTAGAGGGTGGAGGGCCCGTGGGGCTTGGATGGATAGCTTTGGCACTGCTCACTGTCTTATATACTTATTTATAAGTATTTATTTTTATAGCCACAAAAATGTTGCCAGCATTTCTTAAACGCAATTAGAAGAAGGGGCTCCCAATGTCGTTGTTATACCCTGTGCTTATTGAAAATGGGCAATGGGGGATATAAGTGTTTTGTGATCATATTTTTGGTGGGCGTGATTGAGGGCAGTGACACTTATTTAATTTGCAATCCTGATTGCTATTGGCCACAGATTCAATGTAAACTATCTGAGTGGGTCTTAATTAGTGCGTAAAAGCAAATGGGACTATAGAATAGATAAAGCCTAGAACATTGTAAGTAAAAGTGTTAGATTAATAATTAATAAGTATAATAATCTATAAGAGATTAGTTTTCATCCAAATCTTGGATATCATTTGTAGAAAATAGGCATAAATTGATAATAAGCTCAAGTCTAAGGATATCTAGTTCAATGTCTGAGGGTTCATAGAGATATTTATTTATTTTTATATCAAATAATATTGATATCTCCTTTTGCTATTAAACCGTAAATAAACTAATTTATACAGATGAAGCCTTCGGGTTGGCCACATAAATACTTTAGTATTCCATATCAATGCATAGAATTTATACAAGGTATCTTCCTGTCAGACATTGATAACTTCGAACACACTTACTCGCTGTTGTTGCTGTTGTACCTTAGGCACTGACCACCCATTGGCCAAACGGTGCGCACTTGAAGACTCATCTTGAAGCCATTTGTATGTATGTGATTAATTTGAGCACAAGCTAAATTGATTAGAAAAATGTTTTGTTTGGTCGTCTGCCATTTCGATGCTGTGGTTAGCGATTCATGTACGTACATACACTCACATACACATATATGCAGCGGGTACACAATATGTGGGGCACTCTATTGCTAACCAATTTTGTTGCCTAATTTTGTGCAAAAAACAAAAAAAAAAACATGATGGGCTAAAATATTTGGCTGTCGCGCTGAGTCAAGTTGGTCGCATATCAAAGTTGACACTTGTACAATTCATTTCAGCACATGTTTTGCATTTCAATTTGAATTTCAATTTATATTTTTGTTTATTTTTGAAAGTATACATTGTACACACAGCGCGTATGCTTGGCCACTAAAATATAGTACTTATTTATAATGCAATGTTTTTTACTGCTAACTTTTGGCTTCCTGGCTTATAAACAAACCAACATCGGCAGCAGAAGCAGAAGCAGCGGCAGAGAAACTGAAAATAGAAAAGATAATATTGACAAGTAGCAAAAACAATTCATTCATTGTTTAAATTTGTTATTGTGTGTGGGTGTGTGCGCGCGTTTTGGCATTTGAATTACCTAGACAATTTGTTTAGCCTCATGTTAAATTATGCGCTGGCATTGCGTAGCTATTGCTGCTAAATTACATTTGATTGACTGAACGTTTTTTATTTTGAGATTTACAATGTTTAACGTTGCGCGTGAATTCTCAAAACTATATGCTGCCAATTAGCCACATATATATTTACATAAATATTTATGTACAAATTAACTATAATTAGCTGCTTAACATAGCCGCAAGCTTTTACATTTGCTTAGCGAGTGCGGCCACCGCTGCGTAGAGCTTTCTGTTAACGTAACAGCTATTTAAGCCTGCGCTCTGTTAACTTAACAGCGCGCGAGTTGCTAATGTTGTTTTTTTGGCTGCCTGTGCTCTGTTTGCGGCCGCCATTTTATAAATTGATAAAGTTTACAGTTATCATTGTTTATGTATCTTTGGGCCATGTGTTTCAGCCTCTTGACCCGCTATCATTGTTATCCCTGCCATACAGTTTTCCTTTGCCTTTTGTTTGTTTGGGATTTAGTAAGAAAAAAAACGAAATTTTAGATACGAAAAAAAGCTATATAAAATTATGTCGAATTGATTTATTGACTTAGTTATTTAGGTTCTCATAGACTTTATTCGTTGCTGCTGTTGTTGGTGTACCTAGCCCGTTTTGGCCAGGGTAAAACCTTTTTTCGTCTCGTCCCCCCCTTTTGTTTTTGTTCCCTTGTAAGTTGGCAGCTATAACAAGGGCCCAAGACCCAGTGCAAATATTTAGTTTTCATTTATGCGTTTTTCTTTTGAACGCTTTTCGCTTGCTTGGACCCATTTAAGTCTAACTCGATTTGCGCTGCGAGTAAATAAATATTTAAAAAATAACAAAAATTCCACTAATTGAAAAGCATCTGAGCTCGCAATATTTGTTAGCCGGATCCAAAGTTGCTTCGGGGATTTGGTTTTCATATTTAATGAGGATTAGTTATAAGGGAATATATGTATATATATGAATATGACTATGAATATGTGCTATTTATTTGGGCAAACAGTTTATTTATATATTTATCATAATATACTTATAATATATATCTCATAATAGTTAAATTAAAATAGCTTTTCAGTATTCCAAGTGTTGCGTCACTCGTTAACTCTGTCTATTATTATGTTGGCCATAATCAGGCAATTATTTTATGGCTCTGATGCGCAGTCATTAACTGACCAATTCAGATTGTGACTGAAAGCTGATGGCTCGATTTTGATTTTGATTTTGATTTTCACCCATCATCATTTTTTTCTCATTCTCGCGTTCATTATGCGCTGCACGTTGCCACATTAATTGACTCATCCACGATTCACTGGGCAGCAGCAGCAGCAGCAGCAGCAGCACCGCCGGCAGCAGCCGCTTTGGGCGCTGCAATCGCTGGGATATCTTTCTGCTAGATTTGATTTATATGGGCTGCAAATTGGCGCTGCGCTATCGGCGCACGTAAATGATTTTCATTTTCCAATCATAACAACATGCGTGCCCGCACTGCCAATCAGCTGGCGCCACACCTCAACACTCACCACTCAGCACTACCCACACTCGGCTACTTACCTGACTTTAACACGTATACAACAACAAAAATAGAAGAGGAAGAAGAAAAAAGAACAGCGTTGCGGCAATAGTCGTTTTGGTTTTTTGTTTTTGTTGCAATCGAGCAAATTGAATTAACATATTGAGCACGTGGGCGAAATTATGGGCCAAAGTGAGCAGGCAAATAGCAAACAGAGGATGTGGCAGGATGTCGATTGTATTCATAGTGGTTGTTGCTGCGGCAGCTGGGTGCATCCTTCAATTATTTATAGCCTCATGCGCGACTTGTTTGCCTTTGTTAATGACGAGGCGAAAGAAAAAAAAAAACGCACAAAGTGCCAACAATTGGTAGCTGCAGCAGAGAATTGCAACAGCAGCCAGCAGAAGGAGCAGGAGCAGGAGCAGTAGCAGGAGCAGTAGCAGCAGCAGCAGCAGCAGCCATAGTGCTCGCAAAAAAAGTTAATTAAAAGTGCAATCAAGCAAGGACGAGGCACCAGGACGACATTTTGCCTGCAACGGCAAAACGACCATGCGAGGCTGAACTTCAAAAACGTGGCTAAAGCGGCCACCCCTTTCCATCAGCCACGCCCACATGGCATACGTATCAAAAATGGTTTGCTGTACGACATAAGCCTTAGCGCAAATACAAGCGCACACACACACACACCCACACTCACACACATAAATTGCTGCAATTATAGGCGTCATAAATTATAAACGTCGACGGCAAACGACAATTGGTGGGGCAACTTGGGCGACAGTCGCTGCTGTGGGCGGGGCAACTATTCGTGGGATGGCAAAATGCTTTTAATTGATTTCCTTGGCTTCGGCTGCCCTTTTCTATCCATTTGGTGTCCTTTGTTTGCCTCAGCCCAGCGCTAAGTATTTGACATCGCTTTTCTTCTGCTTCACTTATCGTCAGTTGTTCGTCTTCTTCTTATTCTTTTTGTATTTCTTAGGTGCAAATCCATAATTGATTGCGTATTGTCCTTTAATATTTCAAAGTGATGCCCTTGGGTCCATAAAGCGCTTCTTTTTCGTTTGAGCTTGAGTAAATGCATTAGCTATTTCCCAACTAGAAATATTTGTGCATATTAGTTAATTAGCTTATTAAATGCATGTTACTGTTTAATTATGATATTTTAGGCTGCTGTTTTTTAAAACTTACAACAAAATACAAGTGAGTCTACATCTAAAATTGGGAAGAAAATAACTTACTTTCTATGAGGTTTTTATTCGATAATAAAATATCGGGAGTAGCTATCGACTTTTGGAGAAAAATTCGATATGCGCGTGATATAAACGGACTTAGGAAACAACATTTCAAGTCTCTAGGTTTTATATCTTTTGAGATCGACGTGTTTATACGTAAGGATGGACGGACAGGGCTAAATTAATTCAGCTCGTCGCCTTGATTAAGAATATATATACTTTGTGGGGTCTGCCACGTCTCCTGCTGCCTGTTATATACCTGATTTCCCATTGAAAATGGGTTCAGGGTAAGTTAATTGAATTCTGTCATAAGTAGTATATAAATTCTATTATAAGTATATAAACTAAACTATAATCCATTCTTAAATCACATAAGGCTATTTCTCATCAACGGGCAATATTTTGTCCCATTTATATTTAATACAAATTTGAGATTCAATTGATAATCCAATAAAATATGACTAATCCCCATCAATAAAACTAAGTTAATTATCTGGTCATTCCAATTGATGCGAAATATTTATTGAGTCAATAAACTGTCAACATGAAATTGAATCTGATATTTATAGGTATGTATGTATGTATGTGTATATCGAGATATATTTATATCACAAGTTTTAGTTGGATTGACAATCCTTCCGGCGGAGTGTCCAGTGTGAGTAGGTCGGATTAATTGTTTTCTTATTGGCTGCACAGCTGTCAAGCCACAAATTAATTACATGTTCAAGTTGATTGAAGATTGATTCATTACAGTGCTAATTAGGACTGAAAAATGGAGTGCTCCTGGTGTATGGGTGGGGAAATAATATCAAAGTTTTCTGTGGAATCGAAGGCGATGTGCCTCAAATACTGTTGACAGGCAACAATATCGGATAATTAGAAACTTTCACCTCGGGCAGCTATTTGACAGTGGGTGCGCCAAGTATTCGCCCAGCCATCTGCGGCCGCCTTCGTAGGCGGCACAACTGGATGGCATAGCCTTTGACCTGGCCACGCAAACACTTGAACGCGCGTGCGTTGAGCGGTTTTCGACATTTTGATTTGATTTCCCGCTGGCTGGTTGGCGCCTGCTGCCAATTAAAAATAACTTAACTGGGCGTTATATAAATTTAATTTTCAAGTTATACGCTTGGGCTAATTTAATCAGCTCGCCCCTGCACTGGCCGTCGTCTGTTTGCCAAGAAAATCATATTTATTTATTAATTGTAATTACATTGGACATCTGGCAGGGAGCATCGAGCAACCACAGTCCAGCAGTTCAACAGCTCAAGTGTAATAGATATTGCAGATACTTGTTGTATGCTTCGACAAGGGTCAAATCGCTTGCGTGGCTTGGCTTCTTATCTCCCTTTCTTTTATTGCTTGTCTTTCGCTCTCACTCTGACTCTCTCTCTCTCTCTCTCTCTCTCTCTCTGTCGCTCTCTCTCTCTCCCTCTCTCTCTCTCTGTGTGTTTTTTACTCTTAGTGCGCATTTTGCTTGGCTACTCACTTGCATTATGGTTTTCGTGGCTTGAGCCATGGCCTTGGGTCTTAAATGGCACAGCTTAAATGATAGCTACAATTTCCAGCCGGACTTGAGCATGTTTCAGATACTCTTGCCTTTCTATCTGAGCTCACCTTATGTAAATTCAGTGTTTAAGTATAATTTATACTCAAAATCAGTCAAAGAATTGGCTGCATTTTTATTTGCACTTTTCACCTTTGTCCTCTGCTTCTGGTCTGTCCTCTATATCTCTTATCGTATCTATAAGTATGCTCTCTCTAACATCTGCTTTGAGTCTATCCTCTACATCCTTTATAAGTATGCTCTATCATCTTTGCTTTAAGTCTGTACTCTGTAGCATTTATATGTATTCTCTCGATCAACTCTAATTTAAAAAAATTTCTATATCTATTAATTCTATACTCTATGTGCTCTATAAGTATTCTCCCTCATGTTATCTCTTTTGGGTCTGTACTCATCATCAGTGTATCATCTATAACATCTGTATCAACTCAATCTTACAAAATTTGCAGCTCTGTCATCATCTCTACGTCTCATTCCTCTAAATTATCTCCATCAAATCAATCATAAGGTGTATAACTTTCACTTATTTATAGAAACACCTATTTCACTTAATCAAATTGCATTCGTTAGTGTATCAGAGATTCGTTCTAATGCAATTACAAATTCATTATATTTTTCCAATTTCGTTTTGGTACACTTAAACTTATCTATGCGAACGAGTTGTGTGCAACTGTCTGTCTCCCTCTCCCTCTCTCCCTCTTTCTCTCTGTGTGTGTGTGTGTCTGTGTGCTGTGCACTCAAGTAACAGCTGCAGATGAAAATTGCAAACGAAACTCAACTTGGCTTTGGCTTGAAGTGCAGGGCAAGCAGCTGGGCAAATGCTCCAGCTTACGGCTCAGTTCAGTTCTCGCCTGGTCTGGTCTGGTACTCTGGTCAGGTTTGGTCATGGGGTCCTTTCGTTCGTGCACAAATCAACATTAAGTGCATGTAACTCATGTAACTGGATAGAGCGTCCCCCCCCACATGCAGCACATGCAAGTGTCAAACTTACATGTTATTGCATCAACATTATTTGCTCTATCACCGACTCTTTCTCATTATGTATAGCTCCATCTCTTTCGGCATGCTCAGCCTCCATCGCCAGCTTCAGCTCAATCTCGATTTAGGGTTCGGGTCTGTCACATAAAAGTGTCAAGTGTGCATGAGGAAAAGAGATAGGTACAGAGTGAGAGAGGGAGATAGAGAGAGAGAGAGAGTGTGTGCATGCGTGCTGGTTTGTTGGTTTATGCTTGCGGTCGATTCGTATTTTGTTATCTTGTTCCAAAAACAGTTTCCTGCAATTTACACTGATTAATTGCATTTCAAATGCTTCGGCCTTGCAGCCGACGCTGGCGTTGGGGTGGCCCGGCTTTGGCTTTTGCGGTTGAGCCGCAGAGAGCAAACAAGCAAATTCATTAGCAAAAGGCTCAAGAACAAAAACGAATTATCGAATGCGAAACAGTTGCTGAACTCGACTCTTGATTCTAGCTGAAAGTGTGGCTCAACTTTTTCAATTTCGTATGCGTTGGCCGCAGAACTAAAACCACCTACATCCAAAGTGCACACACACACAGCCTGACATAACCCACATTACAAGTGGGGCAGATTGAAACAGGGGAGCGCGGCGCATCGACAAAGTGTAACTTTTGGCACAGTTGAACCAACACATTGAAACAATTTTATGCGCTATGCGTGCCCAGGCTACATGAACAGCGAATCGAAGATGAAGCGGCTAGACCTACAGCCAGCCCTAGCTTGCTGGCTTGCAACAAACAGTTAGGGGCAAGCCAGAAGTTGAGCACTGGCCACAACGAGCCCCAGTAACAAAAAAATAAGGGAAGCGCGCGCGAGTCGCTGATGAGCAACCAAGAGATACCCTGGGATCTACCAGAAGGTCTCCGGGGTAGATTGGTATGGATATAAAACTTCTCTGATAAAAGTAAACTTGATTGAAGATATTTATTTACAATAATAATTATTCAAGCGGGCCACATAGAGTGCTATAAGCTCGCCTCCCCATCAGATTAGCCCCTTACCAAACTACCCTCTGCGGCTCTTTGGCAGGTTAGAAGCGTAACAAGTTTGGGGCGCTCTGCACTCGAGCTTTAACTAACAGAAAAGTCAATTGACGCAATCTCTGGCCCCAGCTAGTTCTGGGTGTGGGGTAAATTGCGAGCGTAGTCGTTAAAGCCTGATTTTTATAGACTTTTCAGGTCACAATTTTCAAATTAAAACACAAACTTGAATTGTTAAACCACGCGGTTGGGTGCTTGAACTAAAATCAAATTTGGTTTATCTGATTGAAGCTAGCAGAG
Organism: Drosophila navojoa; assembly: GCF_001654015.2. The sequence goes on along the minus strand of NW_022045863.1, from coordinate 566,405 downwards.
TAACCGTTGAACGACTTGAGGGCTATAAGGCAATTGCTATGAGTAAATGATAATGAATATTAAATTTAAGCATTTATGTGCACTATTTTCAATATAATATGTATATAATATAATGTAAAAACTTCTTTGTTTATTTATTTGTTATTTTTGTAGATTTTTACTTTGAGTTTCTGTCACATATTGAGCCTAAACATTTTAAACCGCGAACATATTCAACTCTGTTGTTAGAACAGTTTCTTAGCATGAAGATTTTCCCAGTTTGCTTTCCACATTATTTTCCACTTTTCCAGTTTTGTTGTGCACGGCTCAATATTCATTTTGAATTGCTCTATCAGCCGATCATGATGAAGGCGAAATCATTCCCTGGAGCTAAGGCAGCTTGTCTCTATGAATATATATAACCTGATAACCTACTCGCTCGCTGTATCTGTTGCTGAGTGTATGTGTGTGTGTGTGTGTTGGTGTGTGTCTGTCTAAGGCAAGTAACCTTTATGCTCTACACTTTGCCATGTGCCACATCCTGCGCTTCTGATGGGAAAAGTTTAATAGCTTTCGACAATAAAACTTCAACTATTATGTAACAAAGCAGCAACATTTGCCCCTCGATCGACTCTCAACTCTCCGGCTGGAGTAGGCAATCGGAACGAGCACGAGTACCACGAGCATTGTGGAGCGCAGACCCAGACCCAGACCGAGACTGAGGCGCATACCCAGCCGCCTCTGATGTGGACTTTATTTGAATTGTAGCAGAGGCTACACAGCTAGTTGGCATTAGACAAGCAGCAACAATGAGAGGCACCTGAGGCGCCGCACAGCCTGTGGCGCTGCCCCCCCTCTGCCGGGACTTGCCTTTCCTTGGGGGGGTTTTGGGTTTTTATTGCGCTGCGTCTCATTGCCTTCCAATATTAAATTTTAGCTCAGTTCCTGGGTTAAGCTCAACACTCGAGTGTGTGTGTGGGTGGGGTGATGGTGTGTGTATTTGGCTAGCTGCTTATCAGGCTTTGCATCTGGTTATGTTTATTTTGCGCCTCTTTCGATGGCTCTATTTAGGCCATTATACTGAATGCCCCCATGCATATAATTAAATTTTTGCGCATGTTTATTAAAATTGTTTGGGCAAACTTTTACGAAACTCGAAGCGAGAAATATACGAAATACTCGTAGTGCTCGGCGCACACCTTCCGACACTTAATGAAAAAATTGCTCAAAATAAAAATGAAATAAAACAAATAGCAAAGATAGTCCAGGGTAAACTTGATATATATATATACATATATATATATATTATTTTTTAACTCCAGCATCACTACGGCTGCTTCGTTTGCTTTTCTCTTCGCGCTTTAAAATACTTTTGCTTTTTTTTTTCTTAAGCCTTGACGCAACAATTTGCAATACAAAAGGAAAAAGTCAAATTGATTATAATTGTAAATTGTTGCAGAGCCTTTGTTCCCCAGTGTTTCCAGTGGCTTCATTCGCCAGAAATTCAACAACTTTTCCAACGAATATTGTGGAGCTCGAGTGATAATCAAATTTATTGATTGATTCTTTATCATTTCTTGTGTGCTCGACAATAAATATTCATGAGCTGGACGATAAACAATAAGCTTTGCATGAATATTTATTAATTGATTGAAATACAGAGAAGAGAATGTTTTCTGTGCTCATTATGAATGTGTAAATTTACTGATAAGTTAATATACCAAGTTTAAATTAAGATAAATAAAATAATCAAGAAATGCACATGGAGTTTGTTTCAACTGCCAAACGAAATCCCATATTCCTCACGGCTTAAGGTAATGCAGCGTATACTTGATAAAGAAGCTCCTTAAGTCCGAGCTGAAAGCCAAGTGAAATGGAAAGTGAGAACGGGCATGATTAACAATATTTATGACCTGAGACGCGTGTTTGTCCCCGTTTGTTACAGTGTACATCTAGCCAGTGGGGGGAGTGGGGGGTGGATGTAGGTAGGGGACGACTGGTGGCGGTGTCATTTCAATTTGGCTGTCACTTTGAGCTGAGCGTTGTTGTTGACATCAAATATGCAGTGAGCGTAGCCCGAATGCTCGCCAAGCAGCAAATCAGACAAAAGCACTGCAATGGCAATGGCTACAGCGACAGTAAGAGTAACAGTAGCAGTAGCAGTAGCAGCAGCAGCAGCAGCAGCAGCAGCAGTGGGCGTCATCCGGACGTATCCTTTTAACCCATTTAAGTTATCCATGGCTCGCAGCTGTCACAGTCTAGCAATTTTGTGCTTTTTGTCTTTGCCCCTAAGCCCTGCCCATGTCGAAGGTCATTTGCTGTTGGACGTGTGCACAAACACACACACATACATCCTCACATATACGCACGCAAACATTGCTGTAAAATTTATTGTTTCCCAATATATGCAAAGTTTTTGGCAGCTCCTACAGTGAGCGCCAATGTGAATGTATTGCGGTTGCCGCAATTGAATGTGTCCTGAATGTATGCGTATGTGTGTGTGTGTGTTTGTTTGTGCTCCAGTGTCTGTTATTGTTGTTGTATTTGTTGCCACATTTATTGCCTGATCGTCTGTCAGTCACTGGGGAAATTTCAGCTCTCTTGTTCGCACAAGCAGTTGAACGAACACTCGCCCAGCTTCGCGTCGCTTGCCACACGTGCGCTGTGCCTCGCATGCTGATGCCAGTGGATACTGTTTGCCGCAATGCTGCTCCTAACAATGACAAGCATATTCAAAACGAGCAACACACACACACATAAACACACACGCACACACACAGATACAGAATAATGAGAAGAGCCACAGCATTGCGGACAGAGTGAGGGTAAACTTTACACATTTGCCGCTTTATTTATAGCGTTTGCATACGTAACAGCAGCATGAGAATGCTTCTTTGATTTCAGCTACGTTTATGCGTGCAGAATACAGAATAAAGCATATTTGGCGAAATAAAGAGGTTATTGTTATTCATTTTCCTTTTCCATATGCCAACTAGCAGTCTACAAGGAACATAAAATATTTGTTGAAGCAGTGGATTGATAGTAAAGTGTGAAATTATGAATTATCAGTGGAAGTGTTATAATAAAGGATGTATTTTGTTTATAAGTTAGAATTTTCATTGAGAACTGCTTCCATGACAATGTTTCTTTAGCAAAACTGTTAAGAGTTTTTATAAAATATTTGTTAAATCATGTGAATCAATGAAACCATTTTTAATTATTATGAAATTATTCTTTTTTCTGTGTGTTTTTTTTTCTCTATATATGATAATCACATCAGAAGCAATGCAGAATTAAGACATAGATAAATTGAAACTCAAAGCCTTTGCTTGTCTTATTCAGAGCACAGAAATTGCCATCGACAGTCCCATGCAAGCAAACGTATGCAGAAAAATATTCCACAAATCTCAGCCCGATCTTCAAATATCACGATAAATGAACACGTATAAGTCGCACTTTCAAGTGAATTTGCTTTTTCGCAGCAATTTCGAATGTTTTTCTTTCCCTTGGCATTGGCATTGGGAATGTGGCACTGGGAATGTGCGATGCAGCAGTTAAGAGTATTACGTTGAACGATGGCGAATGATGATGGTGAATGTGATATGATTAGAGACGAATGAAATTACTTTTGCTTTGTCGCTGTTGCCTGGCAGTGGGAATGCGCTACTTGGTTGGCGTTACTTTTATGGCGTAGCTGCTCGCCACATTTGTCTGGATAATGTGGACAGCGCTTTATGTAAATGGCATTGAAATGCTAGCGAGTGCTTCAATGGCCATTGACACGAGGCGTGCGTCTCGGTATTGGCTTACTAATTGCTGGCCCACAAGGACTCAATCCAGCCAGTCTGGCTGACTAGAGATTCGTGTATAAAAACGAAAAACGATACACAGCCGAAAAGACAATCCGAACATGTCAGATAGACAGCCCCCTCCCCTCCCCCTGGTTGGCCTTTGTCTTGAGCTGCGTTTAAAGCATTCTGCCAGAGAATGTCACAGCCCGTAGCAGGAAAATTGAAATCCAATTTATTTGCAAAGCATTGTAAGCTGGTCAAAGGGATCAGTGTGTGCATGTGTGTGCGTTTGGGTGTGTGTGTGTGTGTGGATGTACAGCTGTTTCTTGTGCTAGTCTTGTTTATTTTAAATTTGGCTGCCATCCTTTGAGACTGCACATCATTATACGCTTTGCCAATTACAATTTGACTATCAGCTTTCAATTTGGCCAGGCAATCGGCCCTCCCTTGCCGTTGTTATTCAATTTAAGAGCTCGGTCTTTAAAAACTTCAACTATCTGGGGCTATCATCAGATAAGTTTTATTATTACTGGCGCGCATTGCACTAAGCGGCTTAACTGAATTTTCAAACGCTCTTGGGCACGCCCAGCGCCCAAATGTGAAACTATGTATTTACTTATGGCATCTGAGCCCATTGTTGTTTGTTGGCCTGGCTGGGCTGGGCTGGGCTCGGCTCGGCTCGGCTCAACAAAGCAATAAGTTGACACATTTTCTGATTGTTTACAAATTTGGGCAGTCATGCCCGTCCTGTCCCTATTCTGGCCTGGCCGACTTCTGCGCCCCAACCTGAGTCTGGCTGGGGCCAAAACTTAATCCAAACTTTGCATAAAAGGCATGTGGCTGGGACTTATATCCCCAGCATGTACGTTTTTGTCCTATTTGGCTAAACTTTGGCCCGACTTTCGCTTGTATGTGTCTATATACATATATATATATATGTATGTATATATTTTGTCTTGGTGCTGTTTCGCACAAAAACGGCGACATGAAAGCAAAGATTTAGTGCGTGCCGGCATGAACTTGGCTGGCGCTCAGCCGGAGCATTGTTGCAGCTGCCACTGATTCGGGCCATGATATTTTGGCAATGCCAAAGAGTTAAGCCAAACAAAGCAGCTCAACTTTCGAGCCAACTATTAAATATTGAATGGCCATGAGACTGCAATCAGGGGCTTTATCAGCGCCAAGACTTGTTAAAGCATATTAAATTTGAAAATATAATAAGGGCGCTGCAATATTCGGCTGTTAGGTACTTGACCTTTACGACCTTTTTTTTTTTTTTAATAACAACATAACTATTTTAGACTGTCTTTGTAAGGTCAAACCATAGAAGTATAAGCCGATGCGACTTCAATTTTTAATTACAACTTTTTTAAGCTCGGAGCTGAAAGTTTGTGGTCGAAGGAAAAAACAAACATGAACTTGAGGCAAACATTTTTTAGATATCTGTTGATCCGGCTTATTTTCGTTTAGCTGGAGCACTTTTGTCCCTTTTGTCCATATAATGGAATGCACCCCTTTTCATTCACAATAGCTGCTGCTGTGCCACGCCCCTTACACCTTTGCCATAAATCGCTCTGGTGCGGCTTATAGCAGACTGTTTGCAGATAAAATGAACTTGTGCCAAGTGTGCGTCTGGGAGCAGCTCAATCAAATATCAATTTGTATTTCATTGCAAATTGAATGCGGCCCCAAAAAGTAGGCAACATGTTCTTCGCTCGCTCGCTCGCCTTTTGCGCCCATGCGAAACTCATGCGAAAAACAATCAAGTCAGCCATTTTCACACCTACGTTTATGACATTGATTACCAGCACGCACACACAAGTACGTGTGTGTGTGTGTGTGTGTGCGCGTGAAAGTGTGTGCGCCCAATAAACCCAAAAGGGATTAATTAAATAATTTATATGTGCTTTTGTTTAGTCGTAAGTTGATTAAGCAATGCTCCCATTCAAGCAAACTCACACACACACACTCACATACTCACTGAAAAGCGCATTAAACGTGCTTATGACAGCCCCCAGCCTGCAGCCCCTCCTCTCCACTCCTTTGGTGCTTTGCTATATGCCTTTTATGGTGTCTGTGGCAGAAATTGTTTCGCTTCTGCTGAAAGACAAACGTTGCGGCACAGAGTGTGCCTGCCACAAGGGGCAAGTCGGCGGGGCAACACTTTAGAGTCGTTGACAGCTCTTTTGGGTGCCAGGCAACAGCCTTACGACCGATTGGCTTCGATAACACGTGCCAATTAGCTGAGCCACAGCACCTGAAAATCGTTTGTATTAATTACAGTTTGTCTGTGGCACTTGACCGAGTGTTAAATTTTAATCAAATGCCCGTAATTAGCTCAGTCTACGATGTCAATGTGCCTGCCTATGCTCAGACGAACTAATTGACCAACAATTGATGCGGTCTCCTTACGGGACCCCAAAGTGCACTGACTCAACGCAGTCGACAGCAGCAATTAACACAGCATTTTCCTCTCTCTGCACTCTGGGCGGCCAATTAATTGTGAATCATACATAAATAGGTCGGAAGGTTCAGTGTTTTCAAGTACTGCAAGAATATGGAACGTATATATATACATATATATATTTAAAGTTTTCTTGAGCAAAGATTTTGGGTATAAATGATTAATTTATTATTAATTAATTTTATAATTGCAATTAGTGGAAGTATAAGTTTTTAGATAACTTTACCAATCAAATTGACTTTAAAATTTATATAAATTAGTTTAGCCCAAGGTGCATAGCATGAATACAGAAAAGATGTTTATGTTCCATGGAAATGTATTTAGATAATTGCTTTATTTACTTTACATTTTAGGCCATTTTCCACTCGAAAAGCGAATGTAGATAAATAAAACACACTTCTATTGAAAGTAAACTTTAAAGGCAAGCTTTGTTGTTTTATTAAAATTTATTTCTAACGAAATTTAAATCGATTTTAATTTAGCAGAGCTGCAGCTGTCGCAGCCTCTGAGACAATTGTCAGACTTCAAGAAGCTAATTGTGAACTGGGCACATTATTAGACTTAATAAGATATAATATCAATGTACAGCAAGACGAACAGTGAATACGCTAGGGGAAGAACTCTTTTGTAGTAAAAATGTATTATGGAATTTTGATGAAGCTGAAACTGAACTGAAGTTGGTAAATATATAATTATTATACTAAATCAACTTTAAAAATTTGGGTTTAAATATATTATATATTTTTTTTTATAGTTTTATATTGCAGCTAAATATACCGTATGATTATTAGGCTTGATAGAAAATTTAAAAAAAAAAAAAAAAACACCTGTGATATCGATTTAAAGTTTGTAACACTACGAATGACCAACCCTGCATAATTTATTTATAAGTTTATTTTTATGAGCATTTTGAATTAGTTCAAGTATCAGAAAATATAAATGCAGCTATGTCTTCAATAATTAATATCAATTTTATTCGTCAAAACGTCAAAACGTCATATAAGGATAGACTAAAATCAATTTGAATTAAAATAACTTTAAAATATGGTTTTAGTTGAACCCATTTTAATTTTATTTATTTATTTTTTTGATAAGACATTTACTCAAAAATTTGGGATTCATTTCTACTAGAAACTTGAAAACTTCGAATGGCGAAAATGAACAGTGATATTTCGAAAAATTTAGTATACAATGGAACAATTATTTATATTCCTTCTGTAAGCTCTACGCAGCAAATGTATTCACTGAATTAGAATACCCTCTCAGCTGGCATTTAAATAGCCATTGAGGAGGCGAAACAAGCGCGTCAATGTGGCCCACTGTTGATAAACGCGACAAGCGGATATCCGGTTGCCGTTCAATGGAACAAGATGTAGTCGTCGTCGTCGTCGTCCTCCTCCTCCTCCTCCTCTGCGTCGCTGCAGAGGCAGCAACCGTCAAACAATAACAACGCGCATGCGAACACAAAAAGTGTGCGGCGAATGGAAATGACAAAACACGTTTTGAAATTTGATGCAGCCTCCATGTTGCTTGCCTCTGCCTCGCACCGCCCCAGCTCCTGCTCCTGCCCCTGTCCTTGTCCCTTTCCCGGCCAACAAGAATTCTCGCGATGGCAACATTGTTTTTAATATCCGCTCAAATTGTTGTTTATACAATGTCGCATCGAATGAGCTGCATAGTTGCCACAGCTCAAACTCTCCCTACATTTCTGTTGTAGCTGTCGTTGTTGTTGTTGTTGGCAAATAGTTGTGGTTTCTGGTAACTTTCGTTGTGGCTGCCGTGGTGGTGGTGCTCCTGCTCTCTTGCTTAGTTGCCATAAAGCAAATTGTTGTTTATTACCCAGCTGAAGCTGATTGTGACTTAAAGCATTGCATTTGTCCCCGTCTGGCGATTATAGTTTTGCATATACTGCATGTGCTGGCTCAGGTGGCATGCCGCATATTTGAGCTTGACTTCGAAGCATTTTGATGTCCGCCCTCATAAAAAGCCACACATAGTGTAACATTGTAAATTTTCCTGACCTCAAGGCTGTTCTCGTAATAAAAATACAAAAATTTTATATAATATAAATGGAAAAAAAAAATATAATAAAATTTTATAGTCAGTTTTTAGACTGTTGCGGTTTATTTGCTCTCCAGCAATCCTTTGAGTATACCCAATCAAAGCTAAGCAGACTTGACGTACGCATATTTCGCATAATTGTATTTGCTAAAGATTCTGGTTGCATTTCCAACTACAAACGATAATACTGCATAGAATTTTAGATTTCAGCTGAAGCTCTTAAGCCAAACTTTAATGAAATCAACCTTATGTTGACCAAATACCAAACTGCAATCCCCTGCAGTGATAACAAGATGCGCTTGACCCCAAAGTCCACAAAGACACTTTTGGCCAATGCATAAATTAAATTCTTTCGAGATTCGCTTTAATGCATTTTTAATGCCAAGCCGAAGCCGCATAACTGACAGTTTGTCTAGTCCAATTTTGTGTCCACTTGTACACTGACTTTTGACCAGCACTGTTGGCAATCTCTCATTGCCCTCGTTGTCCCAACACTGAAGCTGAAGCAGAAGCAGAAGCAGAAGTTCCTCGAACATCTGTTAGTTGCGAAAGTTTTTGATTTTGGGATTTCGCTTTTTGGTTTTTGCCTTTCGTCTGCTGTTGAGTGTGGCTGGGTTTTTGGTCGAAAAAGCTCCGTTGAGATTTATATGCAAGTTGTTCGGTAATTGAGTATAATGTTGCATTAATTATTTACAGTTGTTTTCAATTCAAAAGCAGCGCCCAACAACTACAAACAAAAGTTATAAATACTTTGAAGATTAATTAGAAGCTGTCGACTGAAACCTAGAGTAGATAATGCCACGGAGCAGGGGGGTGGGGGGCCGACACTGCAGCCTTCTGCTTCGACAGCTGACTTCCAAAGTTGCGAAAGTTTTGGTGCTAGCGCTGTAATTTTTCACAGCTATAGAGAAAGTGTTCTTCGGGTTGAGCTAACAAAGATTTCTTTCGCTGGTGTAGCCAACAATTGTTGTATCGCAAATAATTTAATGCAATATTCATGGCGCTAATGAGTTTTACAGTCACTTCACATTAAATCTATCCATATTTGATGCGTGATTGCTTTTACTGAGCTGCTCATGAAACGTTATTAATTCAGGAAGTCAGCTCTCAGAATTTCCTCTTTGTTTTTGCATAAAACTATATGCTACAGCCATCTACATCATAAAATAAAATTCCTTTCCCTTGAACAATACTCAGAGCACTGCCCAAATTAAGGCCCAATTCATTACGTATATTTACACAGGCAAAACTAGAATTTTCTGCTCTCTAAGAAAGAGCAAAGGGTGGGATGCACACAATACAACAAATAAAATAAAAAAAGTGCAACTAAATTGTATAAATATGGAAAAGTCGGAAAATTGTGAGGAATTTTATAAAATATATTTATAAATGTGTAAATTCATCTATTGAGTCTTAGTAAACGGTGTGTGCTAGTCACAAACAAAAAAGCAATCCCTTCAAATAGAATAAAAGAGGCAGGAAAATACTTTCGAATGGTATTTACATATGTATTTACATATGTTCTCGACTCTTTTGTAGCATTTTGTTAACTGGTCCTTAGTTAGAAATATTTGATGACCAACAAAAACTACATTGAGGCAAAGGCAAAAAGCCAAGGCTGCTGGCAATTTATGCAAAGTCAGCAAAAACTACACACAAATTGCCTGAAAATTGGCATGCCGAGGCCTCGCTGCGTCTACTTAATTAACAACCAGCCTGCATGTGTGTAGACAAAAACCCAAAATTTGGGCTCACTGGGCAAGCAAACAACATTTTGCAAATATTTAATTAGCCTGAGCGGACAGAAGGACAGTATGTGAGGAAGAGGGAGAGAGAGAGAGAGAAGCAGCAGAGTTGGGCTTTATCATAGAGCTGGCTGATTCAAAGCGAAATTATTGAATATGCAGTTATCAAATATTGAAAGAGGACATTCAAATGCAGTTTGAATATATCTTGGCTGTTGAGCTGCCAGCGAATTGCTTTGTTTGCATACATAACAGCCTAGCCGAAAGTAAAAGCGCAATGCATAAATATACAAATACACTCACACGCATATACAGAGTGAAAGAGAGAGAGAGAGAGAGAGAGAGAGATTCCCATACATACCTAAAATCCATCTCAACTTGACTGCAGCATACAATTGATTTCACCTGTGACGCCCTCCGGGCAAACACAGCTCCTGTCGACCACAAAGTAATCAAATTTTACAGCCAGTCCAGGCAAACAAGAAGAGCTCGAAAGTGGCTTACTTCGCATCCCGTTTGTCACTTGACAGCCCAAAGGGCTCGACTCGTAAGTATTGCTCAATCTCTCAGTATTTGCAGAGGCAACGGTACGTATACGCAATATTGATTTAGAACGCATTTGCATGCAAATATTAACACCGCATTTCATTGCCAATGCACGTGCACCAATTTCGTAAACTATTTTCAATTTGTTCGACATTTACAGCCTCTATCGCCTTCGGCTGCATCTATATATTTTTTTTCTTTTTTCGTAATTATGCTTTCGCATCCTGTGCGTTGCTTTAATTAATATTGATTATGATGGGCATTAAGGCCGTCCTCTTTGTGTCCTTTCTCTGCTGCATTTTAATGCGCTTTTGCACTTTTTTCATTTCCTCTCTGACCATTCAATATGCATGCTAATGCATTTTATGAAGATTAATTACTAACGATAGGTTCCGTTCGATAATAGAAGTTACATGGCATAGAGAGACGAGAAGCAGGAGCAGAGGGAGTCAATGTGCGTCTCTGGCAGCATTTAGGTTTGCTTAAATGTGTATGTATATTATAGATAATATATATATGTGTTTGGTTTCATTCGAATTTCTGGGGCTTTATTACTTAGCCCAAGAGTGATGTGAGCTTGCTGAGGTTTCCAATTGTACGTGCATTCGATGAATATATATTTTAATAACTGTGATGAAATCAATGAAAAGATTTTGCATTGCTTGAAAGATATTTTCAGTTACTAAGAATCGATTCTATATATGCGAATAATTTTATTTAAAATTTTTACTGTCATTTTCTACTTCCTTTTTGTTTAGATATTCATTCTCAATACATCGATTTAAGCATGATATATTATGTTTTGCAATTGTCAAAATAGTAGAGCTGTTAAGTTAATCGATGTAATTTTCGATAGAGTAGATGGTAGAAATTATGAATGGGAGAAGCTATTGAGAGAGTGTTAATTTTGCAGAAAAAAAATTATATTTAACGAAAGACTTAAATGGAATATATTGCTTGGTGGAGCGACGAGCAGCTTAGAAAAAAATCTCCGCTGTTTTTAGCATCGTATTATGTACTCTCTATGTAAGTGAACGATTAGTCCTTATATACATATATTTTCTTATTTTATATATGTACATATATGTATGTACAAGCCTCCACTTTCGCTATATACGTATATGCTATATCTAAGTTGACTCTATTTAATAAGGCTTCATATCTGTCTTTTATTAGCTCTTAAAATACGAACTACGAGCTTAGTAAAAAACTCCGATATCTTTTACGTTTCTTACGCATTTAAAAGTTTTAAAAATGTTGCCTTTAACTTTTAGCTGCTCAATTCTGTTTTATTGTTGGCCAATTTCGAAGCAGGCTAATAAGCTGAATACGCAACCTAACTAAGCCAATTTCTTGTTTACCTTACTGTTCAGCAGAATGAAATTGTGCAATTTCATTTCGTGCAATGCGCTTGGAGTTTTCTTCTAGTATCGTTGAAAGTGCTCACACATACACCTATATACATATGTATTCATCTATAGTCAGCTAGCGTTACTCTGTGTGTGTGTGTGTGTGTGTGTGTGTGTGTGCTGTGCTCTGGCATCATGTGGCCAGCTGCCGAATGAGTCATTTTTCATGATTTGCAGCTCTGTTTGAATGGCGTCCCATTTGGCTTTCGGGCTCTGTTCGCTTTTCTTTTTTCCACAACGTTCGATATTTGAAAGGAAAATCATGTAGCCGCAGCGTGTATCCTTAGTCTGTCATTTGTTCAAATGACGTATACGACATGTTGCTTGCTGGCCAATTCAATAAAATGTCCGTCTCTTTGCATTTGATTGCCAGAGCATTTGGAGCATGGCATGGCATTATTTAAGATATTGAACACAGCCGCCTGCTGGCGCTCAACCGAATCGCACACAATTTGCCACACAGCACCTAAGGCTAGAGGCGAACAGTATACAATTTGCATTTGCTGCCAACTGGTAGCAAACGGCTGGCTAATTAACTTGCTCATTAAAGCTGTAAATTGCCAACTCAGCATGACACGATAGGCCATGGCTGACTTTTGAGTGTCTTCCTGGACGATGACCAAGACAATATTGATTTGTGTGCTGGCCACAGCCATAGGGCAGCTTCAGCATAAGTTAGAGCCCATTAGGCAGTCAGCTGGGCTGGCTTTAGCTACACCCGCCCTGAAATATGAAAATATTTTCACATTTCTGTCAATTAAATACTCTGATAGAAATGTGGCTTGAAGGAAGCTCTACAGAATGTAGCTCATCCCAAGTCTAAAGTCTGTGTATTTTCATTTGCCTCGCCTTCAATTTCTGCCTTTTTTTTGATGAAAATTCTCTTGCCGCATTTCTTAAAGTGTTTTTCAATTGATGTAAACTGAAATTAAAGCGTACTTTTTGGCGAAGCTACAAAATCGTTGCGCTTAAGTAGCAGCCGAATTGATGCCATGTCGATTCTGTCAAGAAGCAAGAAGCAATTTCATAACATTTGCTGGAATTTCGCTGGCTCGTTTTATGGTCTATCATTATGGCTTTTCGCTGTTGTTGTTGTTGTTGTTGCTGTATTCGCTTTGACTGTTGCTGTTGTTGTTGCAGGCGCTTTGGTCATTGATGCGTGAAAATTCAATCACTATACGGCTGTTGCTGTTGCTGCTGCTGCTGCTGCTGCTGCTGCCGCCGCTGTGGCCGCTGGTTTGCGTTTTTCTTTGCTGTTTAGTTACAGTTTTTATAGCTGGAATATGTATTTTGTATGCACTATGCTTGCAAATTGCCTGACTTGGGTACATGTGCTGGGCGGTAATATTTGGGGCATGTGTAAAGTGGGTTTGCTTACATATATTCGCTTTATTTATTTGAAATGGACAGAGCAAATTGGATATGGGAAGCCGAAGCTTCTCCTTCTAACTTTCTATAAATAGATATATATATATGCTTTCTATAAATAAATAAATAAATAATTTATAGCAAACTTATAGCATATATCTGATTTTCTATATATTGTGAATAGAGCTAATATTTCTATTTTAGCTGTTGCTGATTCATTCTTCTTAAAATAATAAATATAAATTTTTTAATTAATTTGAATTGGAGTTAAATTAAAATAAAATTATATTTTATATTATTTCTGCAAAATATATGTAAATACAAAAAATATTTTGCCATAAGGAATAGAGTAATCAGATATGATGTCATATATATATATATATTTATATATATATATATATATATATATATATATATA
>NW_022045863.1:471720-552614 GCF_001654015.2 Drosophila navojoa | reverse complement strand
TATATATATATATATATATATATATATAGTAGTGTAGTAGTTTATATATATTTACATATATGCATATACACATGTGTATTTTAGATTTATCCCTTCAACTCTAATTAATGTGTTAACCATTAAGAGCATTGCCTAGTCGGTCTGCTGTCCCGCTGCTAGACAGCGTCTCTATTGGCTTTTCGTTGGATTTGTGCGCGCGATTTGCGTTCGTTTCGATTTGTTGCCGCGGCATATTATATTCCTTTTAAGCCATGTCCTTTGAAACCTTATGATGCAACTTGAAACATAAAATTCATGAAAAATGCAAATCGAAAGTCGATTTTTTTACTGCCCATCAAACTATTTAAGCATTAGATATTAAGTATATTTATTACGCAGGCAATGTAAGGGCCTCATGTGTGTAGCGCATTTGCAGCTTCGGCCTGGCCGTCTTCGCTATTTACCAACAATATTTCTCTGCTTCTTATATTTGTACTAGTGTCGCAATTTTCTGCGTTTCAGCCACTGGCGATTGCGGTTATGAATGTTTTTTATTCAATTTGCGCATATTTCGCTTAGTTTTTTTTTTTTTTTTTTCTGTTCGTTTTGCTGTTTTGTTTTTTACTTTTTATTTTTATTTATTTTGCCTTCCAATGACGACTGTGGGAGCGAGCAGGATGTGCGCCCACAGATTGTTGCCTTTTCTGGCTGGGCGCTTTAAGGCCGTAAATTAACTTGTGCAGCGCGGCTAACTAGATACGTGGCAACAGCCACGTGCCACAAACGGTGGCAGCAAACCGTTGCGGCTTCAACTTTAACTCAACTCGAAAGTTTTTTATGGCTGCCGAATGAGCGGGAAAAAGGCAAAGAGCGTGCTGCGAAAAGCGCATAAAAGGCGGCATTCAAATTCAAGCTATTTCATCTGTGAGAGCGCTCCGCACTCAGACCAGCCCCAGCCAGCCCCAAGCTCAACCAGATGAATGTCTAAGTGCCTCAGTCCTGGGTGCAAAAGTGCTGAATGCTTCGCCTACCTGGCCTCGCCCACTCTTCACTGCCTGCTTTAATTGTCTTTACTTAGCAGCTTTGACGCATGTGTGTGCGTGCGTGTATCTATGCGTGTGTGTGTGTGTGCGTTTGTTAATACGATTTTACATTTGCCAGTTTTAACTTATTTTTTATGCGTGCTATTTATGCAATTTCTCCACTTTCATTCATTGCCAACTTTTTTGTATGCTAAATGCGCATTTGACATTTGCATATCGCATTTCAGACTGCCTGCCTTGCCTAATGCCCTGTAAACAGCGTGTCAGCAAGGGTATATTGGTCTCGGCTTTGCTTCGTAATTTGTCTTTAGTCCTCTGTTCAACAGAGTATCTCTGTGATCGAGCTGCTGCGCTTCAGCTGCTCTCATTTTATTGGCAACTGTCACGTTTGCTTTGCATACTATTGAGCGCTGACAGAAGGCGCCTGCCTCACGTTACGCATACGCCACGTGGCAGTTACCTTTAGCGTTCAGCTTCAGCGTCGCATTTGTTTAATTGAATTGACGTGAGTTGACACATTTGGCTTGGAATTACTTGAATTGGTAGGTGTGTGTGTGAAAGCCATGCCAGAACTTTCCTTTGATCTGCGCGCAGGCTCTGCTGTCACTCAGCTGTCCCGCTGCTGCTCTGCTCCTCGGTCCAACTGTCCGCCTGTCAGTCGCGTGCGTCCATTTGTAGTTGCTGTCTGATTTTCTTATCAATTTGCAGCAATCAAGACAGCAAAACATTTCAACATTTCGGCATTTGCTGGGGGTAAAAAGTCGCAGCTCGTTGCGTGAAATTTAATCAAATAAATTAGCTATAAAGTTTTATTTTGACGCTGTCACCCAGCAACACGAGTTGGCGGCGCCACACGGCGCGTATACGTAACGTGTTTTTATAGCTGCCAGCCTTTGGGCTGCTTTTATAGGACTTCTCTCTACTTATTTTCATTCCTCGCTGCGCATCAATTAACATTGACAGCTTGACTACATGAAAGCGGCTAGGGGATTTAAAAGAGAGGCGTGCAGAAACAGCAGCAGAAAAAAATAAATAAAATAATAGAAACACAAATAAACAAATCGGAATAGAAGGCGTGGCCGGTTGGCTTCAATTGAATTAGATGCGATTTTATGTGTGGCGCGTCAGCAAATGTGCGACATTTATTTTGAGCCTTCGATTGAGGCTATTTCTGTGCGGATTATTTTAAAGGCACATGAGTTGGTGTGAGTGCGTGTGTGTGTGGGTGTTTGTGCCACACATTTTTGGGTACTTAATTAAAGAGTCGCTGGTTAAGGCGAGCGAATAGGCAAAGTTAATTAAAATGTTGTTTTTCTTTACTTTTGGGCTTAAGCTGCGGGCTGCTGTGATTGCTGAAAACTTTGATTTGCTTAGTCCACAGTCAGAGTTAATCCTCATTGCGTTTATAATCAGAGGGATGGCCTGATAGGGCTACCATATCCATTCTATTCTAAGAGGATTAAAAGTTAGCCGCAGCAGCTGTCAACAAGTGTCAAATCAATTAACAGCGCATCTAACAGAATGTTATTGATGCTTGTTGGAATGTTAATGCCTGATGGCTATGGCAGCGGCAGAAACTATGAATATTTTATACATATTTGTTTACTCTTTTTATGACAAACAATTAAAAAGTTAGAGCAGATTAAAAGGAATAAAAAGTATGCATACATATATTCATATATATATGCTTTATATGTGATAATTTGCCTCCATAAAAAGAATATATAAAATGTGAAAAACTTATCTAAATCGCAAAATTTTCCTTTGCTCAACTGCCTCGGTTATTTGCCAGACCAAGGACATGTCAAACTTTTGGCAAAACAAATCTGTCTGCCAATTTCAATCGATTATGCTCGCAATTTGGCAGCTTATCAGTGCAGAATTTGTTGAAACTAGCTCAACAAGCAGCATATTTTGGGCACTGGGCAGCGCTGAGTTACTTGGGTGTGAAAATATGCAGAAAAGGGCTTTTATCTCTTCATATTTTGCCACACAAAGACAAGAGCAGCTCGAAGGCGAATCGAGGCAAATCACGAGAAAGGCAAATGGCATCCATAAAAGTAGGCAACAGATTTTTAAGCCTCTGACGCAGGCAATTTGTGCGTGGCGATAAGGCGTGGCAGGGGCAGGGACAGGGGCGGGAGCGTGCACAAATCGACATCAAATTAAATACATTCCGTTTTGATACAAGCCGACTGTATTTTAGCCAAATGAAAGAGTACGGAAAAATGTTGAAATGGAGCTTGACTGACTGCATAATACTCTACTCGGAATGCTTGGAGATTAAGAATATTTATATAAATGCTTTAACAATGTAAACAAAGACATTCCCATCTGGTTTCTCTCTTAGATTATTTTACGGAATGATGCAGCGCATATGCTCCTTTCCACATCTTGTTGGCAGTGTATCAAAATGGAATAATACGAAATGCGATTTTTTCCTTTTTTGCTTTTTTCTTGCGGTCGCCCTTTTGATCGGCTTAGAGCCTGGACACCGTGAAAAAATGTACGCTCTAAGGGCATAAATCATTGTGAATTTATCATAAATCAAATTCAATTCTGTAGAGCTGCCAATGCCACGCCCACGTTCACGTGGCTGTGTTGCTGCCTGCGCTGTTTAGCGCATACAGTTATATATAATAAGTATATATGTATATTTTTGTTGGCTTTATATAAGCAGACGCATATTTTATTTATTTATGATTGTTTCCCACTGACTTGGGCAACAGTTTTCTGCTGGCACGGCGCGACATTCCTGGCGACCATTTCGGGCTGCATTTACTTGAATTTCCTGCGGGACAAAGGCATTAAAAAGGAGTTTTCCAATTCAAATGAATATGCAAAATTGAAAAATTGAACATTTTGTTAGGCTGTAATGTGAATGAATATATAAATTATGTATGTATATACATATATAGAGCACTTGTTTGGTTCATGTGTGAAAGGGCTAACATCTACATTAAATATACCTTACATACACACGTACTTATATATATTTAATGTACCAAACGACACAGTGAAACCTATTTGGAAACAACTCAACTGCAGCACCAAAAAAGTTTCAGGCAAATGCATGAGTAAACAAAACTTTCTGCTTACATATGAGTGAACTTCTGGCAGCTCGTAAAATCAAGTCCGGATTGCACATTTGCAGTATCTACTGTACGTGAATAATCGCTTATTTCCTCAGGCAGCCGATTCATAAGCTATGTGCAAATTGGCCATTCAGCGTCACGGTCGGTGCTCACAATTTGATCGCCTTTGGTAAGCGCACAATATGTCATTTTGGCTATTGGCCATTTCCATTACCATTTCTATTGCCATTGGCATTGGCCTGTGTGCCAGCCGGGCTGACAACCTACTGGCATCATAAAAAAGTTTGTATGCGCCCTACACGCTCCTCTCGCCCGCGTCGTCCACTTCGTCCCCTCCCGTTCGAATGTGAAGTTCTGTTTGACGTATCTGCTAATTGAATCGTCGCCTCGCCCCGCTCCGAGCGACTCGTCAAAGCCACAAGTACCACAGCACACATCTACATAATACCATGATTCCTAGCCATGGACTATAGAAGTTGATTAACTCCAGCATTGACTGCTGCCACGGCTGCTGCCCAGCTGAGCGAAGGCGGCCAAATATTTCTGGCCAATAATCTGACTTTGCTACTTAGCTCAAATTGTGGTCTCTCACTTCGATCGGAAATTGGCCATGATGACTTTTTGCTGTATATAATTTAATTGTAATAAATATATGTTATTTATGTTATTAAAATAATAGAAAAAAACTTTATTGAAATATGATTTCTGGCATAATCTGCGCTGTTGTTTAGCCAACTTACCTGTTGTTAATGCACAAAACAATTGTTGAACAATATTATATGTCATGTTGGCTACATGCCTTATTAAAAATGTATTTCGTAGAACGCATTTCAATATAATTTAACGCCTTTCGTACATCTAAAAAGAGTAAATGCAATATTTTAATTATAGTAAAAAACAAATATGAAATGTCAAAAATAATACAAGCATAATTAATTGCAATTCACAGGCATTTATTTAATATTGTTTATTGTGTCTATATTACTATAACACTTTTGAGCTTATCTATTTGCTTTTATATTCAATAATAAATAAAAAATAAATAGTTGATATCATGTCAAAGTTCATGCGGGTGACTGCATAAAATATTAAAATAAATGATTAGTAAATAATTCCAAATAATAAATTAAATTGCTTTGAACAGACATAGATTCAAAAATTAAGTTGTATATTCATATACATATTTGAATAAACTACGTAAATATTGAGAGAGGAGAGCATAAATTCAGGTGATAATTACTGCTGCTCCTGCTGATATTTTCTGATACAAATGGATTCCTCATAGTTCTGTTTACTCAAGGGGTATCTGCACAGTCGATCATCGCTGTCAGTGAAATTCGTTGCTGTTTTCGCTTTGTTCGTATTTTTACTAGTGGCACTTTCATTGAACACGAAGCTGCATTAAAAAAACATATTTTATCGCACCAAGTACTCTTGTTTCCAGTAGCAGTGCCAGTTTTTTCCTTTTGAAAATAAACATTTGTACAATATAGATGTGAATATATGCAGGTGTGTGTGTGTCTGTGTGTGTGTGTGTGTGTTTGGACTGCAGCCTGTCTGGCCATGCGCCCATGGGTCGCTCCATACGAATGTATATTTTTGAACGTTCGTCTATTCAATGAGAATTTTCTTTTTAATGAATGAACAACATTTTCCGTTGGCTCTCTTTTTATTATTTTTTACTATTGTACCTCGATGCCGGCAGCGCTTGAGCGCGGGCGAACTGTTCGGGGTGTTCGCATATGAGTTTTTATTAGTTGCTGTTCGCCAATTGATTGGAAATATTTCTTTTCATGTTTCCTCCTGCAATTGAAAAGCCGCAAATAAAAACAAAGAAAAATACTCAATAAATACAGCGCCCAGAATCCAAGCGCGCCACACCGCACCCCGCCGAATGTACCGTATATAAGAATGCGCTGTCCGCTCTTCAAGTGCTCTGGAGCGATGGCATATGAATTACCCCTCTGTTTAGATAATAATAATTCCGGGCATTTTATTTGAGTATGGAGCGTGTATACTTTAGCAAAAAGATTTATGTATGAGCTCTTGCCCTCTGACAGCTGATGTTTAGCTTATAAATCTTTAATTTATTTTGTTTTGATTATCGGTTATTATTGTGCGTAAGTCCGCATGGAATATGTTGTGCTGTCGAAAGTCGAAAATATTTGAACGATTCTTAAATAATTGAATAGCCAAAGTTTTTTACATACTATATGGAAAGTGGCTTAACACGAGTTGGCCAACTATTAAGCAAGTTTTCCTATTAAAAAGCTTTATGAAGTTTTTATCTAACTTCACCTGACTGCCATAAAATGCTGTTTGCCGAAAGAGTTGATATATAATTTGCACATTAACATAGAGATGACCTATTTTTGGGTTTAATTGTTGCTCTTTCGAAAATCCTTTGACGCCCCTTCACTTTATGAATTTTTAATCTGACGTTTGAATTCCTCCAGGATGTTAAGCAAAAGTGAAGTAAACTGTTAATTCTAACTCTCTCTTTAACTTTCTGTTAACTACCTTTACTTAACAGACTTCTGCCGTGTTCGTCTTCTGTAACGGCTGCCATTTGAATCGGGATATAATATAAGAAGTAGTTATGGAACTATAATACGTTGTTTATATTAATATTTATAATAAATATTAGTGTATCCATCCATCATTAATATTTCACGCCATTGAATGAGTGAATCACTTCACTTTCTTAGCAGCATTCCTGAGCATTTCTCGCATGCGATAAATGTGCCGAACAGTCGCTCTGAGTGCGCACACGATGCAATAACAGAATGCGAACGAGAGCGACAGCGAGAGAGTGAAAAGCACGAAGTTGACGCTCGCTCAACTTAACAGCAGTTGTGGGTGCCCGAACGACCCACTGACACAGTGAAACTGTTACACCGACGGCAATGCTTGTGATAACAGCGCGCAGCTGTGTGCGTGAGCAGCGGCTGTTAATGTTAGACGCTTGTCGCTGTAGGTGCTCTTGTGCGCTGCTGCTGCTTTTGCTGTTGCTGTTGCTGCCGCTGCTGCTGCTACTGTTGCTGTTACGCACGCACACAGGTACGTGGCTTGCTGGCGCCTCTGCTACTATCCATCCATCTTTGCCGTTTGGCTGCTGCTCGCCTGTTGTTCGCTGCCGACGTCGTCTGCTATCTGCCGCTGCTTTCTGCTGGCAGCTCGTTCGGCGCTCGCGTCTGTTCCGAATTTACAGTTAAACTTTCAAAGTGCGCGCATCAGGGCAGCGACAAGTGTTTAGGCGGACGGGAACAGCGACGCGTCCGCAATTTTCACGCGCTGACTTTTCAAATAGTTTTGGGAGCTGCGCGTAACGGTTAGCCAAAAATGCGAAAGCAACACCGAAGCAACAAAGAAAAAATATATAAAAAATAAATAAAATGTATAAAAACGGCAAATTTCAAATTGTTGCATAAATTGAATAAAAGTGTATAAAAACAAACCACAAAATTCGACACGGAAATTATTGAAAACAAAACAACAAAAAACTACGGCCGAAAAAAGTGTGCGCTATAAAAAGCGATTGTTGAAAAGTGTAATTGTTGTTGTTGGTGCGCTAAAAAATTTTATGTGGAAATTGTGAAATATATTTAATGGAAATGTGCCCCCGAGAAATTGAACCAGAAACCAGGCCAGCAAATATACATGAAGAGTGTTTCGAGTACTTCAGAAACTAAACTGAAAATATTATATATAGCATATGCATAATCTAATTTTATTGATGAACTTAGTAGATAACAATTGCTTTTCAAGTGATTTGTGATTTGTGCGTTGTTGCCCCTAAGTTATGTGTTCGTTAAGCACGGCACGTCATTTGGCACCTGTTCGGCAAGTTTCTTGAAAAGTGTTTAAAAAATAATTTAAAGCTATTTATGCTAACGAGCAGCTGGAAAATAAAGGAGAAGCGGGTGTTGAGGGCTGAGAGCTGAGGCCTCACCCAACCAGCCGTTGACCTAATGTAAGTTGTTTTCTTTGCTATTAGATTAAGATTTGCTTGCCTAGAGCTCGAGCATTGTCTGCTCTTTCCTATTTTACTTTTTTACTGTTGATAAATATACATACATGCTCTTACGTATACATTCTTTTTATTCATTCGTTATCGTCGCCTAAGTGCATAAACAAATCGTTTGACAACTTAAGATGTGAGCGCGCTGACGCTCGGAAAATGTCAACACCTCTTTTGTTTATCGGAGTGCGAAAAAAATCTTTAATTATAGTTGTGCAAAGCACTTGATGGAGCTCTTTAATAATGTCGCAGCTAAGTTAAAGCACTTGAGGCTATTTGTGATTGCCTTTTAATGCGACATAAAATGCATTTTTATGACAAAGTATCTGTGAGATACAATTTGAAATTAGAAACGCCAAGATACGAATCGCCGGCACGGCTGCTAGCAAGCTGCAGCTCCTACGGCAGCCATAAGACATTTCTAGATGGTCGAGTATCTATGAGATACAATTTGAGTACACTATTTCAGAGTAGCAATTTATGGGTAGTCGATGCAGTGCGCTGCCTGCCTCTTGCTTGACTCAGGGCACTTCAGCTGAAGTTCAATATTTGCGATGGCTTTCGAGTGCAATATAAAAATCTATTTATTTATTTATCTGGCCCTTTATGGCATGCAATTTCAAAGCGAAACCTACGAGATACAATTTAATGATACCAGGGCATAAAGTTGCTGGAAGATATGTTGAGATGTGAGTGAGAATGAGCTAGCTCTGCCTATACAATATATCTTTCCAATGCCAATTATCTCTATTTAATCGATTTCAATATCATTATGGGCTTTTCACCTTCGATCAACTCGTGATCAGCTTTTTCAGCCCTCAATCTGGGCAATTGTTGATCATTTTGAAAGCATCGCAACGCTCGTCTCATTGATGGCAGCCGCGTCTCCGGCTGCTTGTGAATCTTTGAAGTGCCACAAATTCTACGCATGCATACTTAAGCAGCCAGGTGTGTGTGTGTTTGTGTGGGCGTGTGCAAATTTACACTTAACTGCAAAACAACAAACTTAATTGACCAAATAAAGCTGAACATGGCGGCAATTGCGCCGCACTTACTACCTGTCTGCCTGCCTGTCTCTCTCTGTCTCTCTGTCTACCTGTCTGTCTGACTGACTGACTGACAGTGGCATGCGCTGAAATGATGCCAGCAACAGCAACAACAACAAGAGCAACGCAAGCCTTGAACATGAAATGTGAAAAGAACGTTGCCAAGAGATATAGCACCAATTCATGCCCGCACTTACACTAATTGCAGCTGATGTGCAGATTATTGTAGCCAGGAGTGCCTGTCATTGGCATCAAACCTCTTTTCTTGTGCTGTATGAGTAGCTGTGGTTATGAGCCACAAACTGTGCACCCAAGTGCCCAGCGCTCCTTAAACTGACACTTAAATGACAATTTTGCTAAATGGCGTTTTTAAACTCCTTTATGGTTGAGCAAGCACGGAAATCACCAGAAGCTTTCGAAAACTATATGAGGGCAGAAAATTGTGGGATCTTGCCTTAAAGCAAAAATCAATACTCAGACACTCCACATTAAAAATTTATATTTATTATTAACAAATCTGTTATATACAATAAATAACTTAGAGAGTTTAACCACAATCCAGAACCACAGTAAGGGCAACGTATATTCATTTTAATAAATAATTCATACAGCTTAACCACAATTCATAGTTTTAGGCCCAATTAAAGCAAACATATTACAAATCTGAAATCTAGTCAAATTAAGCAACTTTTTATGTTTCTATCTTTATTCTTATACATATCAAGATTTTATTTAAAGCTCAAAGTCAAATAGAATCCAATTGAACTCAAATTAATTTCAATAAAAGATAAAAATAAAGCAAATAAAATAAATATTAAGAAATTCGCAGACATACATGATCTCCATCAAATGAGATTTCAATTTGCCTGCTGACAACTGGCATTGCTCTAAGGGGAGTTGGTGCTGCATTGCCCCGTGATATCATATGTCAGCTGAAATCAATTGATTTCAGAAAACGCATGTGAATGGCAGCAGCAGCCGCAGCAGGAGTAGGAGCAGGAGCAGGAGCAGTGGGAACCAGGTGGCATGAGCCCTTTGGCAATTGTAAATTGAGCGCGCGTACAATACAAACGACAATCGCAAAGGTAAAAGGACAACGGGGCGTATGCGTAATAAAGTTCACAGAATCGCACACACACACACACATACGCAGCGCAGTTTGAGTGTCGCATTGTTATGCTTTGTCAAGGAACAGTCCGACAAAGAAGCCGACAAAAAATGTCTGAAACAAAAGCAATAGCATGAAGTGTGACGGAAGTGGAATTGAAGCGTGGGCACGCCTCGCTGCCTAGGTGTGTACGTGTGTGTGTGTGTGTGTGTGTGTGTGTGTGTGTGGTGAAATATTGCGCATACGGTACGATGTCGAGCCTTAAATTTGCCAAATAAAACGTACACAACTAAGCCAGCGCAAAGCTCCTAATTAATTAATAATTAATCACCAAAAAGCTAGCGCGAAAAAATATCGCGAGATATCGAAATCGCCTCAAATTGCCAACTCCTCAGCTGGCAAATATTGAAAAGGTCACACACACACACACACACGCACGCACACTCTCTGCACTTATGCTCGGGCTCTGGCTCTGGCCCACTCGCCCACTCATTGTCATTGCCAATGTCCAGACACTGGCAGCGGCGCTTATCATAATGACCGAAATGCTCTAATCGGGGGCAATTAACGTGACCAAATTTAATTTCCGCCCAGGTCGCTATCAACGACTGCGACGTCGACTGCGCCGTCGCCGTCGCCGTCTTCGTCGTCGTTGGACGTTGCTATATTATTTACAAAATATCATTTAGCTTGCAATGGGCCACTAATGCCATTGGATATCCATCATGTAAGCCAGTGCTTCGTCTTTAGATACACTGTGCGTCGGATTTAAAGTGGGTATATTAGTTTGTGGCCTTTTTTTGTTATTTGCTATTGCAGCTCAATTGTGGGCATAGCTGACTGAGCTTTAATCTAAATGAAATATGCTTAAGCCATGTCTAATTCTACGCCTTTGGCCACATATTGCATATGTTAACTGTGCTCTGTTAACTCTGCTAACAGAGTATGGCGCAGTCAGTTGCATTTGGATTTGCACTGGGTTTTTCCTTTATTTTCCGGGTGCTTTGTCATTTACGTCTTGCTTTTTGTGTTTGTTCGCGCGCAAAGATAAATGAGCGAGCCACCGCCAAGCCACCCACACGACTGTGATTAGCTGTCTGGCAGGTGACTCCGCGCTGCTACTGCTTCATGCTTCATGTTTTTCGAGTCTTTAAAGTTGCGGCATCTGTGTGGCCGCTGCGTCCGAGTCGCGCCTCTATTTCTCTATTATATAAATGTGCGTCTTGGGCGCAATTTGGCGATGCGCGAGGAATAACAGTAAATATATAACACAACACGGCAGAGCAAATTACTTATGTTAATTAGTTGGCGCGGCTAATGAGAAATCGCAAACAGATTCCAAAATGATTGCCCTCAACCGCAACCTCAGTCAAGTCCTTGATTCCCTATTCATGCAGATGCCTGTCAGCCACAGCGCAATGTGATGTTGCAAGGCTGCACTTGCCACAGCCCAAAGCGCAACTTTATGCAATTATTTAGTCTAGTAATAAGTAATTAACGCACATTTGGCATGCAGATGCTGTGTTTGCTACATTTTCTATTTAACTGAAATTTCAGCTCGTGCAACTGTCAGTTGCTGCCACAAGCCATAAATTTCATTTCATTTCATTAACCCCTAACCAACTGCAAAATAAATTAGCTTCTTCTTTATTCAAGCTCAAAAAAAAAAATCATAATTTGTGTCTGCTTATTATAATGGAGGCGAGTTAATTAGAAGCGGATTGAGGAGCCGTCAATATCAAGTAGCCGCAACGTGGGCTGTGGTAATGAAAATTCCAGAGCTACAAAGGCCGAACAGGCGTTTCATTAGCTGCTTATTAAACTGAAAATAGGCGAAAGAAATATGTAAAATGATATATTTGTTTACTTAAAATACATTACAAGCATTTTCCAGCACTATCAGCTATTAGCTTCCGCGAATAGTTAAACATATTCATGGAGTTAATCAGCCGTGAAGTTAAACAGTGATTAAATATTCATTTACATTAACCTGATGGATGCATTGTTATGAGAATTAATTGTCTTTATATGCGAATGCATCGCTGGAATTGTTTTTTAAGCCAACAAATAATTAAATTTTAATTTGCTTTTTACAGTTTTTCATTGCCAATTAAAATTAAACAAATTAAACAACATGTATGCGTGCACGGAATGCCTCAGAGGCAAACGTGAAAACAATTTCGCTGCCATGAAATTAAATTAAATTAATTGGGTAAAGCTGCAGCCTGTGGGCGGCCGAAGACGAAACAAAGGATGACTTTGTTGACGGCACAGGCGATAGCTGCAGGAGTCCGCTGCGGCATCCGATTATTGCAAATATGCCATATTATTTATTAAATACAATACTGACAGTTTGAAAGGATTAAAAACAAGAAACAAAAAGTAAATATACAAAATAAAAAACAGATACCTTTTGTGTGCACTTAATGAAAAACTAATTAAGCGTGGAATCAACATTTTTTATTGATTAATTCAAATTGCAGTGCCTTCATACGGAGGCATAATAAACTCCGGCGTGCATAATATATCTTAATTTTGTGCATAATTAATGCCTGCCATTAAGCTTTATTTTGCTGGCGAGAGTGTGCGCTGTGGCCGTGGCTCTTTGGCTAACTTTTTGGCCTAAAGACAGCGCCCGCAATGGGCATAATTAAAGCGCTGCACGCATTTACACACACACACACGCACATACAAGAAGGACACGTAAACACTCCACTTAACATGCTGCGATATACCATTTGATCCTGCTATCAATCTCAAAAACCCGAGCCAAGCACACACGCACATTGCGTATACGCACTGTACTCTGGGCTTTGGCTACCATGCTGGGTGGCTCACATTGCTTATATGCCTTTGGCAACAATGTGACACATTCCCACCCACCACACACATACATACACATTATTGATGGCCTGCCACACTTTTGAAAACCAGCAACAGGCAAAAGGCAGCCGCAGCAGCAGCAGCAGCAACAGCAGCAGCGGCAACAGCTCGAGAATTGCCAATTACGTCTCGTCAGTGTATTAAAATGCCATAATTGCGAATTTAAGCGCTTGTTCGCTGCGGTTGCTCTGATGGAAGCCGCTGCTCTGATAGCTGCTGCTGCTCCTGCTCCTGCTCCTGCTGCTGCTGCTGCTGTTCATCATCAGTCTCCTGGCAGCTGACAAAGTTCTGCAATGCCTGCTGTGGTTGAAGGGCGACCCACTCTGGCAATTTGTTGGCAAAGAGTTAAGTGTTTGGCTAAAGTTTCCATCAAGCCCTACTGCGCAATCAGCTTTAAAAGTTTTCCATTTTAAACTCGATTTTAGTCTTTCTGCATATGTTGACAGCGCGCAGAGGCTGACCAACGGCTGCGGTTAGCCGACTCAGCAAGCGTTTGGCCGAGAATTCGTAATTAATTATGCTTAATTACGTGTAATTAAAGTCATCAAACCAAACTGGAAACTGAACTGATTTAATTGTTACAAACTAGTCTCTAATGGCGTGAGAGAGAAAGAGAGAGAGAGAGAGATAAAGTTCTTAAGAAATTGCTGTAATTAATTTATCTATTATTTTGAATACCTGTTAATGTCTAGACAAACTCTCAAAGTTTAGCCATTTGTAAGAGCATTGGCATGTTAAGCATGTCCAATACACCAGGGTTTGCCTATGATAAATATCCTATTATCATACAAAAGCGAAGCTAGGACAGTAGCTAAATGCAACTCTAACGATAACAATTATTATTTTCTTATGCCCAAGCATTATTCTAGCCATTTGGCTAGCTTTCTCTAATGCATCTAGAGCACGAGTATTATGTACATTGATTACAGTCTCAGTTTGAGTACTTCGTCTTATCTGCCAACAACAGACACATTAGCTCGCCTTACATAAACTTTGTGGAATTTGATAAGTCTTTAAATGGCTTGCAGTTGAGGCAGTTATGAGAGTTGCTCAAGTGTTTTGGCTTTTCATTAATTAAATTGCAAATTGGTAGAACACAGGCTCAACCTGGCTCTCGCCCCTCGCTCCTGTGGGCCCTCAGTCTGCGTTTTGATTAGGCATTAGCCCACACACCGCAACCGAAGCAAAACATGTCGGAATTAAGTGCTCCGGTATCCCGGACTGCACGTATCTATAATACGCGCTCTGTCAGGCTTCTATTGGCTTGGCCAAGTCTCAAGGGTGCATTATGTATGTGTGCGGGTGTGTGTGTGTGAGTGTCGGTGTTTGTGTATCTGCCATTTAATGTGCGCCTCACTGCTTGAGTGGCTATACATTGTGCATGTTCTCAGGTGTGCATGTATATTGCGGGGCGTTAATGCGTGTGTATGTGTGTGTTTGTGTGTGTGTTTGGAGCTCAAGTCCTTGCTTGCCATTAATCAAAGCGAACGTCTGGCCAGACAGGCGCGAGTGGCGCTACTTCAGTCAGCCCGCTAATTGCATATATAGCCGAGGGCGGGACCTCAGCTAATTGTACACATCTTTCAACGGATTGTATAATTGCCGGCCTAATGCAGAAGTCGTCTGGCTGGCAGTGCCTAATTGATACGTAATCAGATTTGCCTATTAATTAAACTAGTTGCTGGTCAAAGCATTTTTCCTGTGCATAATTAAGAAATATTGCGTGCATGTTTCAGCATGAACCAAGGGCAACCAAGCTTAAGGAGTGCTTAAAGAGTCTTTAAGCTAAAGCCTTAAAGAGCAAGAGCTCGTGTTTCCCAGCACTGGAGACTGTGGAGATAATGAGAAAAACGAATTCATTTCCTTATATACTATGCACTCTTATTTGTAGCTTCGCCTCAGTTTGGTTTAGTTAAAGTCATGATTGATGGAGTTTAATTTCCTATATCAAGTTGGTTGCATTGCGGCCAGCTCTTCAAATACCAATTAATATTATTTATTGCTATGCAAACAACGGGCTAATCAAACGCAGCAAGCAATTAAAACCTATACCGTTATTATTATGATTAGCCATAATTGTTGCTGCTGCTCGACAGCAACAGCTGCTGACCAGTTGTGTACACCGATGTGAATGCCCCCGCAGGGGATCCGAGCTCGTAATAATCGAGAGCTGCCCATTGGGGCCAAACAATTGTTGCCTGGCAAACAATTGCGGCTGTCGCCGTTGCAGTTGCAGGCGCCTGCTTCGCTTGGCATTGACATTGGCCCATGCACTTTGCATATGAAGTGCACACTGAAGTTCGAAATGGAATCCAATAATTTACTCGACAGCAGCAATGGGATATACTGCCCTAAGCGCAGTTGCAATTGCATTTAGTAGCAGGAAATAGAGTTGGAATTGCGTTTGGCTTACGGCGCAAATACGTACTGGAAACTTAAGTTCCAATGTTAGTCGTTCTAGACGTTCATAAACTTCATCATTTCATCATTTGGAGTGCACAAACTGATATCTACTTAAGCTCAGCCAATCCCATTAACAGCAGCTGTACAAATGCAGCCCAGGCAAGTCCAAATATTGGTCAATGAAATTCAAGGCCCAGGCTCTGGATCTACCATGTTCCCTACCTATTTTCAAAGTCTATTGTTTGCTCTTGCCGCAGCTTAAATTACACAGCTAAAAGGTTTCTGTTTCAGTTTCAATTTCAGGCTTCAGTTTTGCAGCTTTGCAGTTTGTGCCACTTGGCCAAACTGCGAGAACTTTTAAACTTTTTCAAATTGATATTTTTGTTATAAGCTCTTAAGCTTTTGTCAACTGGTTTGCTGTTGCTTTTAACTTGTTCTATTCTTTTTCAGTTTTCCTTTTCGTTATCTTGGCTATTTCATTGTGTGCGCTGTCACAAATGGATTTATATACACATACACAATATAAAATATATATACATTTATTCTATATAAGTGCATTCGCACTTTCCTCAAAAAGTCGTTCCCAAGATGCATTTGACATTGCCTTGGGAGAAATTACATTGTGGAGCAGATGCTGACCTAGCAAGAGCAAGAGCAAGAGAGAAACTCGAACTGGCTGTTGTACGATTTCAGAAGGTGTTATATTTTGACACTGCAGGTGTAGGTGAGCTTTGAGTCAGACTATAGGGAGTATATAGTATATTTCCCTCTTTACAAAGTCAGTCTGGGTTGCTACTTACAGCAGCTTAGTGCAACAGAAATGGCAGCTTTGACAACTATTCCTACTTAAACTTAAAGCTAAATATAAAGTATATACTTTTTTATTAACACACACGTATAAAGTGTTTTATCATTGCTTTTATGGCTCTCGTTTGTCATTTTATTTACTTTCAATATTGCCCCTTTGTTTATTGACTACCATTACTTTCATTAAAATTTACCCAAAAATCAAATATTTTATTTTATTTTTTGTTTCATATTTTATCGCTCACAGTATCGTCTGAGGTTGATATGGATTGGATCGGTTTCTGTTCGGTTACCTTCCGAATGACTGAATCATTTCAACTTATTCATTGAGTCGCCGCCTTAAATAAACACTCGGCCGCCTTCTCCATATATATATATATATTTGGCAGTGTAAATAAATTAAATTCAAATCTAAATTGATATTACCATGTGGGCATATCATAGTATATGCACGCATACATGCAGACTTGGCTTGTTTTTATCAGTTGGCTCGGCGCCGCTTGCCGGTCAACGATGTGCCCGCTCTTTGGGCGGCGGGGGGCGTGTGCGAGGGTGTGTGTTCGTGACTTTTATCACTGCTTAATTACGTTACTGATAAGCCTATTTCACTTTTGCTTTCGTTACGTTACTCTAGCAGAAGTTAAAGGTTTCTGTTCGCTATTTTCGTGCTCATTGTGTGTGTTTATTTATTTCTTGGCACTTTTTATTATGAAACAAGCCATTTGTGTGGCCTCTCAAAGTGCCACGGTTGAGATTTAGTTAATAAAAAGTTAATAGCCATGTGATTTGTTTGGCCTCTGCTGCCAAAACAAAACAAAACACAAATTTTATGGCCAGCTGTTAGCGTGCGACTATCTGGACTGTAAATTGATGTGTTATCCCACACTGATCGGCCAATATGTATATATGCTGTGCATGTATGCGTGCAGCAGGTGCCAAAGTACGACCTGCTGCAGGCCATTAAGAGCGGCATTTGGGAATGTTTAGCCTAATTATTTATTTGACGCTTTAATTACACGTTTATTGCTGGCGACCAACGGCGCGAATACGTAATATCAACATTGTGTGTCTCCCAGCAACGGCGTCTGCAAGTCATTGACACATTCACAAATTCATAAAACCAACATAAATACTCCCTCCCTTTGCTGTGACCCGCCATAAACGAAGAATATTCCGAGAATTTACTTACCAATTGAATTTTACTGACCTAGACGCACTGCGAACATGACCTGTAATCTATATACACATACATAAATATATGTATATATTTGTATATGTATGTCTTAGATATTTTCGACTATCGCTGCTGATAAATGTGCTGCTCGCCCAAGGCCGCACTTCGCGTGCTGCTTATAGATAGACTGCTCACTAATAGATCTATCAATTAAGTGCTCCCAAAATTTGAGTAAACTTCTATTTTTACCCACATTTGTACACTCATGCAGTCATGCTGTCAAATGCAACTGCGAAATCTTATCAAGCCCCGTTCAGCACTTGACCGAAACGTTGGTTGTCTCACGCATTTCTGGGTTTTTCCAAATGAAATATTGCATTTGATGCTAGATCGGGATATCTTTTTATTATATATTATATATATTATTACAGAAACAATTTCTTTTTATGGTGTACCTGCAACATATGTACGCTTGTTTTTATTAAATATGTGTGAGCGCTTTAATCTATATTATGCATAAGCTGCCCACAAACTTTATGGCTCGATTCAATGAAACAGACATATAAATGGGCGCTACTATTATTGTTCTAATGTATTCGGTTATCTTTAAAACTTAAACAGAAGTCTCTAGAGCTGTTTTTATTTGTTTTAATTTGAAATATATCAAAGCTGAAGTGGGCATTAGAGCTAATTTATGGGCTACTAAGCGCAGCTCGTTTGTGCATTCTAATTTCCATCCGACTGCATTTAGCAATGGAAATTCAACTGATTTATGAGTAAATATTCTCTTTAACGCAAACAAGTCTGATTTACTGCCGCCTCTCTTTGTTGGCTGAAACAATTTTAATTGTGGTAGCCATAGAATGGCTGATTATGTAAAAATGACTGTCTGCATATATGTATGTATGTGTATGTATGTATGTGTATGTCTGCATATACGGTTTTATTTCATTTCCAAATTAATTTGGGCAACAGAGCGCATGTTTCGCTTGTTGTGGAACAACTGTCGAGATAGCTGGAACTATGTGCGGACATTTGTTATCCATTTATTATGCGATACAATATTACGCATACGTATTTAGTAACATATGCAAATGAAATGCTTCTGTACTCATGCATGATGGATGGATTACACAAATGGGTATTCCACTCAGTTGTAAAACAAACAGTTAATTAACTGTTTAGTGTAGGGTAAACAATAAATTTATATATACAAATTTATATATTTTTTGATGGAATATTTTCTTATTTTTTTATTTTAATTGTAAAATAAAAATTTTTTTTAAATATATTATTTATTAAACTTAAGCTAATAAGAAAAAAAGAAACGAGACACCATATATTTAATTTATTCATTTTAAAAAATATTCTATTTATTAAATTTTACATATTTTTGTCATTAATTTATGTTGAAATATATATTAAATAAAATTTAAAAAATTACTTAGCGTTGAACAAAAAGTATATAATATAAAAAGAAAGAAAGTTCGGCTCTTAAAAAAATATATAACAAATTTTTATTGTATAAATTTTTGCTTCGCATTTCTTATAATAGGCTAATATATAAAAATTTTAACTCTTTTAGCTCTCATTGAAAATTATTATTATAATTAAATTTGCATTTGCACTTTTCTTTTTGTGTGTGTGCTTCAGTCGTAGCAAAGCTTTTAGCTTCTTCATACGAAATTTATCTCATTTAAAAGTCTTTTAATTGGATTTTGCGAGGCTGTGAGAAAATTGCGAGCGACACGCTCAGTGGCACCTCCAGCAACGCGACACAGCTGGAGCTGCACTTGTGGGCAGTGCAAGCACCATTAAGTAGACAGGCGCACCCACACACACCCATACACACACACACAGGCCACATGTCCCACACAGCCATACACACGCTGTGCGGCAGATTGCAAATGTTTTGGGCGCTGCCAACGCTTGTCACATAAATCTCAGCGAATTTAGTATCAAATTTGCATTTGCCTGTGTGTGTGTGTGTGTGTTGTGTATGGCACCACTGAACCGCTCAAGCATAAAACCGCCGCCATTGTCGCCTCTTGGCATGCCATAAATTCGCCGTGTGCTTTATTATTATTTTTTTTTTTTTTGTGAGCACGATTTGTCCTCGACCTTGTTAAATGGCACGCGCTGCGTTTTGGCATCGATTAGGAAACTAAACAACAAATTGCCAAGCTCCAATTTCGCCTTGGATTCTATTTACGGTTGCCTAATGGCTGCAGGGGTGCAACTGCAACTGCAATGCCTGGGCATAACCTGCACGCAATTCGCATCGCAGCAAAGGTCCTTTCAGCGGCAGTCTAACCTTGCTGCTTGAACTTAACATTCCTTGAGCCTTCAATGCGGCTGCCATATAGAAATGCACATTTTTTCTGTTATACTGCTAGCTGTTTGTTGTTGTTGTCGATGTTGTTGTTTAGCTGGCTTGCATTTTAATGGGATTTATTGATTTTCCGTCTTTGTCCCACGCTGTCAGAGCACGTTGCAGGTTCTCGCGCGAATTCTTCAGCTCCGCCCCTAGGGCCATTACCTCATATGTTCCCCTGTCTCACTGCGTGGCATGGCCTCCCGCACATGCCCTGGCCTCCTGCCCTCCTGCCCTGGCCTGGCCGCTTGTTATGAGCAGTTCACATCAATTGGCGCGTGCTAATGGCTCCAGACCATAGCACATCCACCTGCCCGGCACCGCAGAGTGTGCTTCTGCCTTTTACCTGGCATTCAACCCACTGCAGTGGCATGCCCCCATTCGCCACTTACTATTTCAAAGTTTTCTGTTCGCATCAATTTGCTGTCGTTAGCAGAAATTAAGACTCTAATTGCAATATAAGTTGAGAAGTGCACCAATTTTTCAGTATGTTGCCACAAATTAATTTCAAAATCAGTTTTACTGCCAATACATTTGCTGCAGAGCTCTGACCTTAGCAGGTGCCCAATGGATTTTATTATGTACCAATTATTTATTAAATTTGTTAAATTTAATTTGATTGTGCTATTTATAAGTCTTTCAAGAATAGTTGTAAAAATCCTCAGAGCTTTTGTTAAATAAATTTTATTATATAAATATACCAGTTATATTTTAGTATTATTTTTAATTTTGCTTAATAATTCATGAAATATAAATAAGTAATAAATCAGACATTTTAAATATAAAAATAAATTATTTTGATTATTTCAAATCGAAGCGTTTTTCTTTGTCATTCAAATACTTTGAGGGTATATTCCAGTCCGTCACATCATACATCATTTCACTCACCTTTTTCTTTGCGTATTTTCCATTTTGTGTTTCCTTTCTTCCCCAGAGTTTGGTTTTTTGCTTCCGGTGTGTACGCCTCGCTTATCAGCGTATTTTCTGTTTACAGTTCTCAGTTCTCAGTGCCCAAGCTGCTCGACGAGTCGCTGCTGCTGCTGCTAAGACACAGGACTTGGCGTATGCTCCTCCTTTGGCTGGCTCCTGCCGCTGTTGCTTGGCTGTGTTTTGCATGTCATGCGCTTGTTTGTTTTGTGTCTTCCTTCCGTTTTCAATTTCTTGTTCGCTCGCTGTAGCTTTCTATTTTTATTTCACTCACACACACACACAGATATAGATGAATATAGTTCATGTGACATTTCTTGCCATGCTCTGGCATAGCCATCCCCTCAGACAACATGCAACGTGTTGTGGTTTACAGTCAGAGAGACTATGACTGCCTCTTGCTGGTCGGTTCGGTGGCTGGCCAGGTCTTGCAGCTCTTTTATGTGTGCCAAGGCTCTGTCTTTTGTTTCGTCTTGCAATTACTTTTCGCCAGCACAAGAAATTAATTTCTTAGCGATCTGCTTTTGTTGCAGCTATTTGTCAAATCGTAGCCCGGGCGCCGCTGCAGTTGGCTTTAAAATTCAAGAGTTTGCCTCATGGCCGGACATATTGTGTGATTGAAGGCCTTTGTTTATTTGCGCCTCATGCGTAAGGCCATGGATTAATTGAAATCTAATTTAATTTATGGCCATGCTACGTACACGTTCCACACAGCTCACAGACACAAAGCAAATATTTGCTCAGCATACATATAGCACATATATCTTGCATTTTAATTGAAATACCCAAAAGCCAGGTCCACTTAAAGAGGGGTCACATTCACACTCACACTCACATTCATATTCACATTCACGTTCACATTAGCAGCATTGACTCGGAAGTAACATGGAATCATTAAGTCATACATATTAAACATATTAATTTATTGATTTTCCATATACGTGAAAATATGCTACACACACTCGCACACACGCACACACACACCCCCGTGGCTCTCTGCTCACTGTTGAACTTTCATAAACTTCCGCTTTGCTGGTTCTGTGTCTTCGCAGATCCCATCGATAAAATATATATGCGAGGGACCTGCGTGGCCGGCACCAAAGCCGAGACCCCATAAGGCAACATAACAAATTCATAATAATTGAAACGACCGTCATAAAGGGAGCACACTGTGCGCTCCCGCTCGACCGCAGCAAATAGAAATGTATGCGTGCCGCTCTGCCGAAAATAAATCAACAAAAACAAATAACGATAAATGCATGGATACAACAATTGATTTTCATTACGTGCCTTTAGTTGAAAGAAAAAGGCGAACATGTTGTTTATATCTACGGATAAGAGATCTAATGAAATATGTGCCTCCCAATCGGATTATATTTCGCCCTAATAAATATTTACAGCTGTGAATATTGTATTAAAAAACTTGCGTTTCAAATTTATGAAGTGTCAGTTTTGTAATCTACGACCAATTATACTGCCCATTATTTTTAGAAGTCACTGAGTGTAAGGACTAACAAATCATCTTAAAGTCAAACTAATTTGCTTTAATGTCTGCCTCTAATATTCTCTCTTCGATAAATATTTGAGCTCGTGTTGTCATGCGCTCATCTCAAGTAGGAAAGTGGCTGGGGGTCAGGTCAAGTGATTGACGCAACCACAGGAGGCAGAGTCTCGGGCAGCATAGACAGACAGCGCCAATGGCGTCTTAATGGACCATTGACAATTATAAGGCTAGTAAATCCCGTCGCCATGGGATATGCCATGCGGAGGGCAGGAAAAACAAACATCGTATTGTCATGTGCACAAGTCGGATAGTTCAAGTTGCCAGCAGACTGAGCTGGAGACAATGCTGCGTGGGCGTGGGACGTGGAGCGTGGAAGATGGAACATGGAACGTGGGTCAGTGTCATGTGCTGACAGCTGGTGCGATCCCGATTGCAAATTATTCAATTAAAATCGTACTATTACGAGTATTAAACTCGATGCGACAACTGTCAGACACACGCACACCCACACGCATTCACACACACGCACACGCACTCGCAATCAATGTCAACACACAGACACTTGCAGCTGACTCTAAGGGAATTTGCACATTTATTCAGCAGAATAAATGTGTATGTGTGTGCGTCCTTGGCTAGAGCCGTTATACGGCCGGCGTCCATCGTCCTAGCCTTAGTAAGACACACATAAATGTCAGCTACAAGATTTGATAGCCCCGGGTTAAGACTAAGCACTAAGCGTATGCGTGTCAAAGCTCTAGGCGAAGGGGCGTAAGTGTGTATCCATCTCTCTCTCTCTCTCTCGCCCTTTCTCACTCTATCTCTATTTCCCTCTTTGTATGTGTATCTGTGCATGTTTGTGTAGTTAAGTGTAGAAGCAGTTAGTTGCCTCAACTCAAGTCCTCATCGCAGGAGAGCTTGCTATAAAATGTACCAAAGTTAACCCAACAATGAAAATTGTTCTCAATTACGGAAATTCGCTGCTGAACTTTTATTTTATACTTTGGGGAAGAGAACAGTACTTAGACTAAGTCTGCTTAATTTTACATTATGCATTTTCTAATATACATAAATATATGTATATTTATCTAATGAAAAACTGTGCAAATTAAACCAATAATTATTACTTAAATGTTACTACTAAGTTCAGAATACACTCCAGATATAAATAATAGGATAATAGGATAAACAATAAGATATCCTCTTCTATATCTTAGTGAACAGTAAAAGCTCTAGTCCCAATTCGAGGCTCTGTATTGTAACAAGAAATTAAATCAAACTCAGCTGCACTCCCTGACATATTTGTCAGAATACTTCATACTTCCGGTATCGCTTCACTTATTTCGAATTTTTAGATTGAAATTATCCCCGACTACATATAAACACCTCGAGTCAAATCAACTTCTCTTTAAAAATATCTAAGGTATGCCTTAGTCGAGCACTCTCGCTACTCTAATTTTGTATAACTTAAAATTTGGTTTTAGCAGAGTTTTCCCGTTCCATCTCCATCTCCCTCTCTCTCTCTCTCTCTTCTGCATGTACTTTACACAGCCACTACAAATTAGGCAGCGTGCAACAAGAACACGTAACATAAATACCACAGAGTGTTCACTTAATAGGGGCTGCCCCATGTTGCACCTGCTCCGCTCTGTGGCTGATATTGCCCCATCTGACAGCGTTTTAAGAGGTTCACATGTGGCTGCCACAGAGAGGACTGTTTGTTGCCCCCGAAATGAACTTTTGCATAGAACGTTTAGCTGCGGCGCCAGTTGCAGCTGTGCCCCATGGGCACTAAGTGGCGCACAGCCTCGCTCGCTGGGCCCGGCTGCCCGCTCAAGTGTTGGCCGGCCCACATCCAAGTCGGCCCTGCCCACACCTGTCTGTGTCCTTCTGCCCGCTGAGTGCTGATATCGTATGTGTGGGGCGGCGGCTCTTAACTTGGCCTTCGCTTCAAATTTTATGGCTTAAGTTGAAAAGAACATTTTGTGAGCTGGTCCTTCGTTTTGGCCTGAATGCCAGTGTCGCGTGTACCGTAATCGATATTCGTGGGTTTGTTTGCTCCTCCCTGCTCCGGGAGCTGCGTGTCTGTGTGCTGTTTATTAGCTACCCATTGACCATCTACCGGTAAATTCAATATCTTTTATTTGCACAATTTTCCAGTTGCTCGCCCGCTGTCCGCCGGCGTCGGCTCCATTTAAACTTACGTAATGTTTGCATTAATGTTTTTTCTTCTTCTTATTTTCCTTCAATAGTTAGAAAACTCTCTGCCTGCCTCTGTACCTGAAATTCGATTTGCACGCTCTCTGGCCTGAGCCACAGACTCGTGTATATGTATGTAAGCAACCGCAATTCCATTCACACTTTGTCGCTGGGCGGTGTGAAAAATACGGCTTAACAGTACATTTACTCAAGAATTTATGTGTTTATAAACAGAATGTGAGCGGGTGTGGGTGTAGGTGTGTGTGTGCGTATTTGTGACCAGCAACCATCTCTGAATGGCTCACCATGTGCTGAATGCTCTGCTGGAATGCGTACAATGCGCTCAGAGCTGCCATATATTATTCAATTTGCGCCACAGACGACTGAAACTCGCTGGTTTATCCGAACAAAGTCGGTCTTATGTACCGAAATGCTATGTAAATTTAATGCAAACAATGCATACGGAATACACGTTGAGCAGAGCAGAGCTGCCTCTGCGAGCGTCGTTCGAGAGTTTCACATTCGATTTCAATGGCATCAGAAACGATTCTGCAACAGCGTAAACTAAGCGCATTAAAACTAATATTTGCATAGTTATTCATACTAATGCTCGTATATAGAACTATAATTGATTGGAGTTTAAATTTGGTATAAATAATCTAAAATTTTGTTTAGTATTATCCGGTATGATTTGTCCGATTACCATGAAATTCTTCACATATTATCCACATGGCATTTTAATAAATATACATATGAAATATGACTAAATTTTGCGAATTTTTCAAAAATTAAAAATTTTATATAATCATTAAAATTGTATATAAAATACATAAAATGATGTGCAACATGTGGAGATTCAGAGAATTTCGAGATATAATTTAATAACTGATGACTAATTGAAATATACTTAATCTACTGATCTTAACTGAACTTATTACTCATATCAGACGAACTATATAAATCAAATCAGCTCTTAACACTTATCAAAAGTATATATACTTCATTTGACATGTTCATCTACATGTTACAAACATTTGAACTAGCCATATATACTCTAAATTTATATCTGCATTGCATGCAGAGTATGCAAATTTATGGATTATATATATTTGATTTGAAGAGCATTTAATCTCCACTCTAAACATTTGTTTATCAGTATGCGCTCTAGATTAAACTATCAATATTAAATATTGCACCAAAAATGTTTGCATTTCCACCTGCATAATGTCACCGCATAACATTTTCACGGCTGACAGACGGCGTGGTTTGTTCTAAATTTCATTGGATGTGGCTGCAATCTTTGCATGAAATATGCAAATTGTCATCCTTATTTCGCCGCTGTAATGCTTAAACTATTTGCATATGTTGTTGGGTTAATCTAGCTGTACGTCGGGTGCGTGCCAACAAATTGATATTATCGGTTTTTATTTTCGACACGGCACCCAGCATTTGCTTAAGCGACTTTTATCTATTCGCATTTGGTTGCGGCATCAATTATTGAAATACTCGCTGTACACGCTGCAGTGCCAGCCAGCGGTTGTCCCTGTTAACCTTCCCCTCCATTGAAAGCATTTAATTTGCAATTGCAGTGCGCTAAACGCGGATGGGGCGGGCGCAGAGAGCGTTGCACATCGTTGAGTGTGGGGCATGCAATTTATGCGAAATCACGTATTCCATGACATAAAAAACTATAAATAATGCAGCAGCCGAAATGCATTTGGGGTTGAGTGGGCGGCTGTGTGTGCGCGAGTGTGTGTGTGTGTCTAGATATATTGCATGTGCTATGGATATGTGAAAATACATAAAAATGCAATATAATGGAAAGACTTGCAAGCCCCAAAGACATTTCTCTGCTAATGTCCAGTTATCGACGAAAGTGTGTGGCAGTGCGTGTGTGTGTGAATGTGTGGGTGTATAAAAAATGTATTGGATGGGACTCAATGTCATCGACTGCTGTCACTCCGAGCACACTTCAATTATATATATATATATGTGTGTGTGCATACGCCCACACACAGACACTTTGACCCGTTGCTCTGAGGCCTGTGCTAATCTTTTTTATGGTTCGCTCCGCCCCAAGTTCTAGCCTTGGTCTGACGAGTTACTTCCTCGCACTCGACTCTGGGTTACCGAGATTCAATAAAAGATATTTTTGAATTGCTGCCAACGTCAATGGCAACAGCAACAGCAACAGCAACGACAACGGCAATGCCAACAGCAATGGCAACGGCTGTAGGCCACGAATATCTGTTTGGTACTTCAATTTTATACAGCATTTTCGGCAAGGCTGGTAGTTGTTAGCTGAGCTCGAGCTGAGCTGAGTGGCACTTCGCTGCGAGTTTATTAGGTTCATCAAATGCTGTCAGCAGTCAGCATATGTGACTTTATTTGGGTCGTACCCATCACAACCAAGTGGCCAACCACGCCCACCAAGTGGCCCAGCCTATAGTTAACCAACAACAAGAACAACAACAACAACTACAACAACAACAAACCATCAGATAAACATCAACCATATTGTTGTTTTGACCTTGACGCAAAGTGTTTGATACCCGCTCTGATTTGGGGCCGAAATACTTTAGTTTACTCGCCGGGAAAATTTTCAATCATAATACTATTTATTGAGTTTGACTAAAATGGAGTCTGAGGTTAAGGGATTGAAGAAAATGCAGCTTAAGGGATATACATTTATCTCAAAGTTGGATGGGATTTTCTTTTTGGGGATCAGGCAAGGGCTAAAAAATTCATATGGAATCTTGAAACACAGACTAACGGAATTTCAAGGGTATAAAATAATAAAAATGTTAAGATTTTCCAGCTTACTCGTAGGTATTCAATAAATCAAGTTTATTTTCATGACTCAACTGAATTAGGTATTATAAAATAAAAATGCAAAGTTTTAAATTCCAACCACAAATAGACTCCATATGAATTTAAATTTAATCATATTTCTTTCTCGGCCTTTTTGCAGCCCCTTCGGAAAGTGAGAGTAACTCGAGCTGAAAGCCACTTGTGGGAATTGGGGTAAGTGCGGCATTTTTTGGCTATGAATTATTTGATTTGTGAAAAACTCAACTGTGTAGAAATTTGACTTTAGATTAGGCGATAAAAATGCGCATTAAGCTGTCTGGAAGAGATAAGTTCATATGAATTTATTGACATTTGTATGCTGACTGCTGGTCAGCTCTCTGGGGCTACATTTTGGCTACCCTATCCAATAGATATACATATATATATATTTTTTATTCTTTTTTTTTTTTTTTTGTATTGGCCACCAAGTGGGCAGTCAGGCATGAAAAGGCCAACATCCGCTGCGGCTAATGTGCTGTCATTTGTATTTTGGGTGTTTGACTGGATTTTTGTACCTTTGTGGCATATCAGAGCGAACGAGGGCAAAAAAATACATAAATAAATGAGCTACGTGCTGGGGATTTTCAATCGATTGTCGGGCTTTTCTTTTGTCATAATCAATCCAGGGCCAATGATTTATGCAAACAAATTTCGGGCTTTCAGCGAACACGAAAATAGTGAAAATGAAATAAAAAGGAGAAGAAAAACAGTATTGAATTTAAATCAAAGCTGTCACTGTCTGCAGAGCGTTTTAGCCCTTGTGGTTGCGCTTAAAAAAATTTGTATAATCATACCCTGTAAACTTCCTGTTCGTTGGGGTAGATAAGAATGTGGAACTGTGGCAATGTACTTGGATGATAGATGATAAATGACATGATCTATAATATAGATGAGTTTAGTAGTTGATGAATACAAATCTCTGGTCCACTCCTGACTCTCACAGGGCAGCAATGAGCAGAGACCTTTCCGCTTGCAGCTCTCTAATTGTTGTTGTTGGTGTGTTGTTGTTTTGGCTGCTGCTTTGTTGTGGTCAGACAACGTTATTTTGGTCAATTATTCAAACCAAAGCGAGTGCTGCCGTTTGCCCGGCGGTTGCGGTTACAGCAACCGGAGAGGACTCAGATGGCCGAGGCCGGTGTGGGTACGGGGTATGTCGCACTGTGGAACAGCCAGGCAGCGAACGATAACATTTAAATGGCTTCCAGCACAAGTGGCACACGGATGGCCTGTGACGCTTCATGTGCTCGCAATGGGCATAAGACCGAGTGAACGTGTAAAAAGTGTTGCTCGCTTGGCAGCCAGTGGCTCCTCAACAGGTTTTGCGAATTGCGCTCCCTTCAAGCCGGCTCAAGCCAGTTCATTATGCGATTCGGGTTTGTTTACACAGGTTCTTCATTCATTTGATGTGTATGTGCCTGTCTATGTGTGCGTGTCCTGTAGCTGTTTACAAAGGTGTCGGTCATGCAGACGGTCGATGGTCAGTCGACTGCAGACCGCAGTAGACAAGCTAGTCGCATCCTGTGACCGCATCCTGTCGCCGGCAGCCCGCCTGTTTGCCTGTCAGCCGCCTGCCCGTCGCCTGCCCGTCGCCTGCCCGTATCCTGTCAAATGTACTTTGCAGCTTCAGCTGTAGAGCCGGACCTTCCTTTCCATCCTCTCGACAGCAGCTCCTAGCTGCCATTGTTCACTGATGACGCGCCTCAGCATTCATATGACTTTTATGGCCGGCTCTAGGGTAAGGCATTTTGACGCCAGGACGAAGCCGTGTCAGCCATCCAAGCTGGCTAACGAAGCATAAACTAAGCGCTCTTTTAATGTTACTGCAAGTGTGCTGTGTCCTGTGTCCTATGTCTGTGTGCAAGTTCAAAAGAAATCAAGCGTAATGAAGCCCACAAGCAGCCCGAGCAGCCCAAGCAGCCCAAGCAGTCCCAGTCGCACTTATTCAGCAAAATTGCAAAGCTGGCACAAGTTCATGTTTATGTTCTCATTCGCATGCCAAGGCTCTTGAATGCATTGTTGTTGTGCTTGGAGGAAACTGAAGCAGATGATAATGGATGCGCGTGCACTGCTTGCTGGTCGACAACTACTCAGCCGAGGTCGAGACTTGCCAATTGGGTGCTTCAGCATGGGTAAATGAGCTACGCCAAGTAATCCACTCGATGTCCAATTAGCGCCCGGCTATTCGGCCTCAAGCGCTTTTCGACTCTTTATTAGCGCGCACAAAGCCAGTCGAGGGTCGAATTAAAGAGATTTTCCGTTTCTAATTGATTTTTGAATGGCACTGCTGAGATGCCAGCAAAGGGTTAGACAGAGGAAAAGTTCGTTAAATAAGGGGCGCCAGATGGTAAACTTTGCTCTATCTAAATACTAACAAATGGAGATTAAAAGAACTCTGTTTACGAAATTAAATTAGGCGAATTAAAGGTATTTCATAGCACAACAAATAAATATTCATTTTAATTAATATGCATATAAAGTCCATGCCACATGGCTCTCAGCATTTGTTAATTGTTACCTTTGGTACAAATGGCACTAGCAATGTTTACATATGGCTGCGCACCTGAGTCGTTAAATGAAAGTACCACAGGGCGAATGCTTATTATTATTATCATTCTCATTATCATTATTATTGTTGTTGCTGTTGTTGATGTGTGCATTATTGCGGTACAACAGAGAGGATAAAAAAAGCAACAATAGCATTAAAAATCAACGTCTAATTGCCATTAAAATATGTAAAAGACAACAATCATTTGAACCAGATCGAGCACCTGAACCAGAGAA
This sequence comes from Drosophila navojoa, assembly GCF_001654015.2. The sequence continues at coordinate 522,423 of NW_022045863.1, read as the reverse complement.
CCAAGAACCAGTCGCTGAACAAAAACAGGGAAAATCAAAAGCAAGACATAAAATGGCTGCAGGAAATGATGTGACGTGACGCGCGGCTTTTGTTTATGTTGTCTGTTGTTCTTGCTGTTGTTGTTCTTCTTCTTCTGGCTCTTTAGCTGCTGCCCTTTACGGCGCACAACAGCGACAACCACAATAACAACAATAAGAACAAACCCTTATAGCAATAACAAAATAACTTTCACAACAAAGGTAGGCAGAAGCAGGAGAAATAAGAGTGAGAGAGAGAGAGAGAGACGATTCGCCATTGCCCTTTGTTTGCTTTCTCTTTCTTTTTAGTGTGTTTTTTATGAAATCTTACATTATTGTGCTTGTGGCACGTTCCGCAGCGCTGTCCTCACAGAGTGTATGTCCTGTGACTGACTGCTTATTAAAATACAGCTCAAGGCAGTTTAAATATCTATATGTGCTGCCCGAATGCAAAATGTGGACCTCTATAGATAACTTTTCCGATATGCAAATTGTTTCAACTGCAGCTTAACTATGATAAAAAGCTGAACGAGCCGAAAAAAAATCAAATTTCTATTCAGATTACATATCTAGTTAATAGCAAGCTCTTAAAAGTTTTATAGCCAGCGCTCCTTACAGCTGATTAAACTGCAAAACTAATATGTTATTATTGAGTTCATTTTAACTTATTTAAATCCCATTAATAACATTTTAACCAACCTAAAAAAAAAAAAAAAAAAAAAAAAATTTTTAGCCTAAAAATTTAAAAAAAAAAAAAAAAAAAAAAAAACATTTTTAGCCTAACAATTTAAATATAAAAAAAAATCACATAAATAAACATATAAAATAATATATTAATTATTATATAAAATATCATATTTCATCGATGCATTTCAGTTCATATTATTATCAATATTATTATTATTTGTTAGTTGTTTATTGCTCTACTAGCTTAGTTCTATTATAGCTCACTGACTCAACGAATTTATATGCATTATGGATTATGAATCATGACATCAGTTTCATAATCTTAAGCATTGAAATTATCATTATAAAAATTGTTATCAGCTCAGAGTGCACATTGAACCGGCTAGGTAACAAAATATTATCAAATTCTTTGATTTCTCAATGGATGTTTGTTTTGATTTTCGATGAGCTCATTTTAGTTGAGCTGAAAACAAAGTCAAAACAAACGCATAAACATTTATGCGCTGCCTTAAAGTATTTGCCAGCGGCATTCCATTGCTCTCTCTCTCTCTCAAACGTCTGCCAAGAGCGCGTGGCCAAGTGTCTTTTGGCCATTAAATAAGTATATTTGCGCACATTTTGATGCCTTTGTGGCATTACGTTAACAAGTAGATGGCTTACATCTAATGCCTTTTGCACATTTGCAAGACACACACACACACACATACCTATATACAATCGACTAACCACACTTGTTTTTTTGGGTCAATTTCAATAAAGCACTCGACGTATTCGATTGATTTTCATACGCACTCGAAATAAATTTGTGCAATTTTTGCCTGTGTGCGACACTTTTTAGGCGTAATCAAAGCGATTTAAAAACAATTACACTTCTGACATTAATGGCGCATGCTTTTGATGCCGACGGCAATAACAAGAGCAAAATCAAGTCAGTTTCACTACAAGTGATCTATGGAAAAATACCCTGTGGATGGATGATTGAGGCAGCTAGAATTTTATTTATATGCACTGATCAGGACTTTCTCTAAGCCTTTGCCAGTTATTTCAGTTACTTTATATTACGAGCTTAGTTTACAGGGTATTTCTCTATGAAACTCCTTAGCAAAGTTTTCATGTAAACCTTTTCGCACATTTTTCGCGCACTCGCTCACTCACCCGCAGAGAGAGAGAGAGAGGGAGCTAAATAATCGCATCTGTTGTTGGCAGCCGCAGAAACTTTCATTTGTTTACACGGGCCTCGCTGCCTGCCGCCCGGATAACCACATCAAAAATAACGCGAAAGAAAGAAAGAAACGAACAGACCCGAACAACAAAGCATAAAAAATGCTTAAATTGATTTTGAAAAATTTGTAAATAAACAAAATGCTGTATAGTCCAGAGTATTTACTTAGCGTAAAATAAATTTACTTTAATTTTCTTCTTATATTTTTGCTTTATTTTAATTTAAAAATTTGCCTAAATGGCAGCTGTCTTAAAGCCGTGCCGAGTGCTGAGCACTGAGCACGTCGAGGTGCTGGCTAATGGTCGGCTTTATTAACATGATTGCCACGCCCACACACACACACACACATGCACAGGAGCAAGACAGCGGGTATGAGAGAAGAAAGCTTATCAATGAATCACCAAAGCATGTGATTGATGATTTGATGTGACGAGTGTGCATGTGTGTGTGTTGGTGGGTGTGGCAGCCAGTAAGCATATACTTAACTGAGTATCTGTGTTTGTGATTGTGCGTGCGTGCGTGTGTGTGTGTGACTCTGTGTGTGGCACGTTCGAAATGTGGCTTCCATAGCTGGGATTAGGCGGGAGCCAGGAGCCGGCCTAACAGTCTGACAGCAGCCATATGTGTGCGTGTATAAAAGTGTGTGCGTGTCTCTGCCTCCCTTTCTCTCTCTGTGTGTGTGTGTGTGGCTATCCCCTCATCAGTTGGCAGAAGACAGATTAAAAGTGAAGAGCTTACAAAAATGCTGGCAGCATAAGGCTCTAGTTGGCCCCACATACTAACCCAACATACACTAACTTAGACGAGGGTTAGCTTAGCGCTATTGTTGTGTTTGGGCCATGCCAGTTTATAACAGTCATAACATAATATAGCCCTGGCAGTCGCATCTAATTGAATCTTTTGCGAGAGACACCTTCGTTTTTTTTATTAAAGAGTGAAACGACATTATTCAGCGCTTGACATAAATGTGAGATGAGTTCTTATCGTAAACGCTTAAAATATCAAAACATTAAATGGATTGTAATTCCCGTTAACAAGAGAATTTTCGCTTCGTTGGCTTCATTTCACAGCTGATGCTGTTTGCCGTACCTGTTTGCCTAACCGGCGGCGGCAGGCGTCATCAGCAGCAGCTGTCATTGTGTGTGTGTGTGTGTGATAGACCAAAATGTTTACACATACGCGCGATTTTCTTTTAACAATTCATCAAATGCGCTAAGCGGGCGCAAAAAAAACTTTGACACTCGACGTTTGTGTTTGCCTATGTGTGTGTGTGTGTATGTAAAACGAGTGGGGGCCGCGTGTGTGTGTGTGTGCATGCATGGCCAAAGTTTGACAACGTCAGCAGGCCCTGTTCCGCACACAGCCAACGATGGCATATCAATCATCGACAAAACTGCGTGAATGCTGCGCCTACACAGCCTCACAGCTGGCTGGTGTGTGTGTGTGTGTGCGCGCGCGAGAGTGTGTGTGTGTGTTTAGCTTTAAAATATTTATTTTACTTTGCGCTTTGCCTTGAGCGTTGCAGAAGACTAAATACAATAACTTAAATTGATTTTGCAGGTAGTGAGACCTGAACACACACACAGAGACAAACACACACACACACACTCATACAGAGAGACAACAAATAATTGCAAGCCTCGACACGCATTATTTATATGTCAGTTCTGTTATGATGGGCATGCCACTGGGTGCCTGGCAAAAGGTGGCAATTAGTTAAAGGTTTCGTGATATATATACATATATACATACATATATATGTTTGATTTAATGTGAACCGATTTCAAGCAGACAAACCTTTGTGACATGTGTCCTGATGTGAAGGTCAGGTTCCTCCAGGCCCAAGTATCGCCATTTGCTTACTGAAGGTTAAATGTCGTTTAGCTTGCAGAATATGATAGATGGCGATCAATGGTAATATTCAATAACAAATATTGACTTACGTTTGTTTGTTGATAGGCATCTGAAATGAGTGACAATATTATTACAGTACATCAAGTATACGCAGGGTAGGACAGAGATCAGCAGATAAGTCATATTGTGGAATAAATTAATAATATATTTTATTATTATATTATAATATATATTATATTATATTATATTGTTTTATTGTTAAAGAATTCTTATCATATTTTCTTATGAGTTGAGCTTCTTATGTTGTTTCTTTTTAGCCATTTAGTATTATTTTATATTGTATCTATATTTTTATATATATGTATATGTATATATAAATTATTTACTATAACATATAATTTTTTTTTTTTATATACACACACATGCCTCTCAAAACATGTATTTTTTCACTTTGTTTGCACATCACGTATACGTCCTGTGGCTCACGTATATGTACGCTAGTTTTGCTGTTTACTAGGCAAGTGAAAACCACATAGCATGTAATTAAATTACAATTATGTGCACTAGATTTGAAAAAGAATATTTAACACGGAATTTGTTCATTTAATTAGGTGTCGCAAAATAAATTCTGTTCGGCATTTGGCCTCAAGCGTTGGCGCCTGATTAAACGGAATGTTAATATTTATGTAACTATTTAGTAATTGGCTGGCAGCAGGGCAAGTGCAGCAGATAATTGATAGGTTAAGGGCTTAGGGCGAACGGCATTGATTATATGCATGTAAATTAATTGAATAAACACGCCAGTGGCTTGCAAACTGTTGCATCACGCACGTCCCATATATCAAAATATAATAAAATAATAGATAAAATGCCAGGGCTCAGAGCTGCAAAGTGGCGCTAATTTACGCTCAAGTGTCAGGTAGCCTGGATTTATAGAGGTGAGCCATAAATTTGCACCGGTTCAGCGGGAGACTTGGGCGCTGCTTCACTCGGGTCCATTGAGCATGCCATTCAGCTCCAACATAGGCAACTCAAGAGTGTGCATGATTTATTTCCATTCGAAACTTGCTCCAAAACCGACGCCACAAAACTTTTACGCACACTTTATAAAGCAGCGGAACATAAACGGGGCGCGCAGGCGAGAGTGCAAACTGTAGAAGGAAACAGAAACTGAAACTGAAACAGAAACAGCAGCAAAATAGCTAACTCTGCGCAAAAATTTTAATCTGCACATTACAAAGTTTGCACAGAATGAGAAAGTGAACAAAGCGGCCTGCTTGACTTGGCTGCTTGGCTGGCCGACTGCCTGCATTCATCCTGTTGGCGCCTCACTTGAAAATGCAGTCATTAATTTGCAGCTTACAGCAGCAGCAGCAGCAGCAGCAGAAGTAGTCAAAGGCGCACAATATATGCAAAAAATGTAAATATAATTAAGATGCTGCTCTAATGGCCAGCCTTAAGCTTAAAAAATGACTCGGCCTGAAGCTCTGACGCTGGCCAACTCACTTAGGCCGCGGCCATTTTTTATGGCCCGCCCGCTCCGCCCACCGAATTTCATTTGTTTGCCGCACGGCTCGGTGACAGTTACTTTGCCGCTTCAGCAAACTCGAGCGGCGAATGGCATACCAAATGGCATTTAGCCATTGCATTGGCACGCGATCATTAGTCAAGGCAGCTGCTGGCGGTGGAGTATTGCATTAACTGCGCCAAGGAAGTTTCACCTGTCACTCGCTGAAAGCGCAGCTTGGCAAATGAAATCACCACCTGTCCCCATGGAGGAATTTCCCACATTTTCACTTGACACGGAAAAAAATCTGTTTGAAATCAGTGAAAAACTGAACTGCACAAGTCCCATAATATATTTATTCGATTTTATGGGAATTGCAGTTTGCGGTTTAACTTATGAATTGTTCATACTCTTTAAATAAATTATTAATAATTAAATCTGTCATATATTCTTTTTGCACCACTTTACTCATATTACAAAAACTATATTTTAATTGACAAAAAAGTTGTTGGGATTTGAAATGCATTTCATTAAAGTACCATTTGGGGCTTGTCGTTGGGTCTCTCTATTTTATTGCAGTGCATCAGGGCTGTCATGGCGTTAGCAAATTAAAAGTTTTTCCAATTCTTTTTTATGGACATGATAAAGTGTGTTGGCTCTCTCGATGAAAATTACTTGCTCGAGCGTCAGTTTGCTAATTAGACAGGTAAAAGTTTTTTAGACAGCACCCAGGGAGCCCAGGGACAGAACGACATGCCACAGCAGAGCTCGACAGGACAAAGTTCTGGTCAAAGCAAATCAAATTCCAGTCGGCAAAGGCAAAAAGTTTGCCAGCCACACTCCCAGGCTACTCCCATGTTATCGTAATCCCACTCGTTTTCTATTCTATTATTCTTGTGTTGTACTCGTGCCAGCGACATAATTATGTGCCGCCAATTTGCATTGCGCCCACAACACAATCGCCATAAAAGGCCATAACAATTGAAGCACAGGGCAACGGCAGCCGCTGGCTGAATGGCCGACAGAACGAATACATTATACGCTTACAGCTTCTTATCGACAGATTAAGTTGCATTAGCAGCACTTGTAATTAAGGAGCAACAAGCCAAAGTTGACTTAATGTATTCCAAATTGACATCACTCGGCGTGAATATGAGATGAATGAAGAGTTATTAGGGGAAATTTAAATTATGATTTCTAGTTTATATTCAAATTCTGTTATATCATTTTAGTAAATACTTTGTACTATTGCCAAAGCTGCTTCTATTAGAATAGTTAATACAATATCAGCTCACGTATTTTCTTCATGCCTAAAGTATCTACAAAAATTCTTCTTTTTTCATCTTATAGAAGATGAATCTATTATATCTTTGATTTTATGATATAGACATCTTAAGTCATGTGTTTTATCTTTTATTTGATGGTACAGAATTCTCATATATTCATCATGTATATTATATAATCATGTCATCATTATAAACGAGGCAGGTTTCCATCCTGCGTTTGCTCTGGAGTTGGCTTGGATCTTAGATCTTGTGTTATAAGCCAGCAATGGCTTCTATCATGCAGCAGAGTCTACCATCACGTAGTATACATAGACGCCTATACAATCCATAGGATCTATCACTCCAGTATTCCCCTTCCATCATGCGTTACACATTACATCACAGGACACAAATACCCGTTGGTGAATCCATAAAGAAGGTATTGTGCAGCAGTTATTTCAACACCTTTATGGGGCAGCACAACACACACCCACACACACACAGTCGCGCGCACACATACATACACAATCACACACAATTGAAGCCCTGCAACTGACCACAATGGCGTTGGCTTTGGCCAATGACCAGCGTTCGCTTTGGCCCGTGTGCGGCAAGAGGCGAGAGGGGAGTGGCAGGTGGCACGGCACGTTGCACGTAGGTGCCGGAGTGGCATGCAAAACAAACCGACGCTAACGCCGATGCCGCATTTACAAAAGCCATAGATAGAAATCTAAAGATAACGGCAAATTGCAGTGCTACAAAATCGTTAACTGTAATTTACCGCATTTCGAACGCGGCCCATTCTTCTTCTTCTCGGCCATAGCTTTGCCAGCAAACGGTTATAAATGCAGTCGGCTACATTCTGGCCGCAATGTAAATTTAATTGTGTTTCTCATTCTCCCTCCCTCCCTCCCTCTCTCTCCCACACTCTTTCACTCCTTCTTTCTCTTTGCTTTGAGCATATTTACATTTGCGGCCACCGCAAACTTGGCACAAATTGCGCATATAAAATAATTGAGGAATTGAATTATGCATTATGTTGCGCCACGGATGTGCCGAGAGATTGGCCAATTGGCCCAGCTTTGATGCGCCAGCCACATTACAAGCATGCAACAATTGTATGAGCCACACGCTGACCTCTTTGTGCCGAAGCAAATAAGTATATGGACACACACCATTTGCTTGACCTTGTTATTGTTGCTGTTGTTTCGCTGCTTACCAGCTAACATTAATCATACGCCCTGTCGTTCAGCCCGCGGCTGCATTTCCAACGAAAGTCTCTGCACTCGTTTAGCCCAACTGATATGCATCTAAAGTGCGCACTTTACCTGGCTAAGTGCAAAAGTGCAAATTTTTAATTGAAATTTTGCCACTTTTAAGCACATGCACACACACTCACACATACACATGTGCATAGCAACAGCTTGTTGAAATTTCCAAACTGTTCAAGTGGCTGTCAAAAGTTATGTTAATGCGCATGCAAAAACTCAGTAAATGATGAAAAAAACTAAAAGCGAATTAAAGCCAATGCGACATGCGAAAAGCTCTTTGAATACGTGAGGGCTAAGACTTACTAAACGGTACAATGGCCATTAAAGACTTGGTATTATATGGACTGTGAGATAGATAATCATATTGAATTTAATGGTTATATCCTGCTAAAGCTTAAACTATGAATGGGAAATAACTACCAAGGACTTACTAACATATAAACCTTTAACTGTAAAATCAAACTTAAACTGAAAGATAATACTCTGCTAAAGAAACGATAGCAATGAGCCCATTAAATGATATATCAAGACTATATCTGGGCTGTGGGCAATAAACAGAACAATATCCATAGCTAATGCGCTTATTTATTATACACTTTCGAATCAGGCGCATGTTTATAGCCGCTTGTATTTTGCAATATTTTATCACATCAATTGTCTATGCAAAACAGCAAAGTAAAGTCCAAGTGTTCATCATACGCAGCGTGGGCCCGAAAGCAAAAAAAGAGAACAGAAGGAGAAAAGAAACGTAGACTATAAGCAACCGTTCTATGCGAGCTCTATTTAGCATATTGCGTCCATTCGAGCACTTAAGGCATCGAATCGAATCTAGCTGAAGTCTATCCATCTTGGGGCTGAAAAGTGTTTCGCTGCGGTTATTGATGTTGATTGATTTATAAACATTTCAGCGCCAGAGACGGGCAAATTAAGTTGTAGCCAAAACAATAAACAAAATGAAATTAGCATTTGAGACCCAGTTTGGTATTTTGGCGCTGCTCAACTGCTGCTGCTGCTGCTGTTGTTGTTGTTGCTGCTGCTGTTGTTGTTGTTGTTGTCGCTGTCATAGCAATTCGGCAGAGCAGAGCACCCAAAGCACTTTATAATTTGCTGAAATATTCATAACACGGGGAGTGTAAATTGTGATCGCCCACCCGCTGATTAAGTAGGCCATATCGTGTGTGAGCGACTGGGGCTCTGGGCTCTGTCTCTGGCTATGATCTACTGTGTGCGTCAGTTTCTGTTGGCCCGCTGTTGGCATCTCCCTGCATCAATCAAGCGGCATTTGCAGCCGCCTGTCCCCGCTCGGCAAGTTGATGAAATATTCCGTTTGCTGCCCCGGCTCGTGTGTCACACTGACTGCGTGTAGCTGTCACATCAGCAGCGCTTCTATTTTAGTTATGCTTTACATTTTTGGCTAACAGCTTGGCTAATTTCGCTCATGTATTTTCATTTCTCGCGAAGTCAAGCACACGACACAAACGAAATTCGAAGCTTCGACCCAAAGCACTTTTGCATGTGCTGTGGTAATTAAAGCGTTTCCGCTGCAATTCAACATGCGGCTAAATTTTCCAAGAATGAATTTGAAGGCGCCTCTGAGCGGGTATACTTGACTTGGGCGAATGTCGAACACGAGAGAGAGTCAGGCGAGCTGAAAGGAAGTCCAATACATTCCTAGCTAAGCTCATTTGTGTTTGCCAGCGCGAGGACTCGCAGGAATTGCTAACAAATAGTTTGTGTAATCTAATACAATTTGGCACGGGACAAGTGGGAAATTGCGCAGCGCAGTTAGCTTAGTTTTAACTGAATTTCACATGACTCAATGCCGACAATTTCATTATTGCCTCGATGTGTGGCCATAATTAGCGCGAGCGAAATGAAAACTAATTAAAAACATTAAATAAAGAGAAACTATGAAAGTGTGTGTGAGCAGCTGGTGCTGCTAGCGACCGCCAGGTGGCGCCTGGGGGTCGTGCACATTGGCAATTAACCGCTTTGAGCCCTTGGCCCCAGCTGGTACCCTGCCAAAGCCATATAAATTAGTTGGCTGGCTAAAAAGCTGACAAAGGCCAAATGCCAAGTCCTTGGGGAGGCGCACACACACACACTCATGTGTATGTGATTTTTAAATTGGCTTAGTTGGCTTTAAATTCAGTTTGTAAAACGTTCAAAACTTGGTCGAACCCAAAAAAATATATATATATACTTATTCAAAATTCCCTTCAATATCGGCACAAAATATAAATTGCTTACATTTTTGGCCGCCTGCACAGATTTGTTCACATATCTCGAGATGCCGCGTCAGCGCTCCAATGCACCGCCGAACAGCGGATATGCCAGAAACCGCAGCAGCAGCGCCAGCAGCAGTCGCAGTGGTTTTACTCCGTTCACCAGCGGTTCCAGAAACAAAAATCTTCCAGCAGTGCAGCCCAAGAAGGCAGAGACAAAACCGGCGCCGGCTCCAGCTGCAGCGCCCAGCTCTGGGCGCTCCACTGGCGACGTGATGAAGGACATGGCAGCCACGGCAGCCGGTGTCGCTGTTGGCTCTGCCGTGGGCCATGCCGTAGGCGCTGGCATCACGGGTGCATTCAGTGGCGGCGGCAAGGCGGCGGCAGCGGCAGAGCAGCCGGCAGCCGAGCAGAAGCGCCCGAGCGAACTGGTCGAGGAGGGTCCCTGCGCCTTCGAGATACGCCAGTTCCTGAAGTGCAGCGAGGAGAACACTGATCTCAACGTGTGCCACGACTTCAACGAGGCCATGAAGCGATGCCGACAGCGCTACAATACCTAAGCCCAGTCTCAAGAACCCATAGAGAGAGAGAGAGAGCGAGAGAGAGAAATGAGCTAAAGCAGAAATTCCATCAACAACCGCTACCATCTTTCGATTTCCCATCGAACTTGAAATTTGAATTGACATCAATTATATTGGAAATTTGTTGCAAGTTGATGCTTTAATTATAGCTGCAAGCATTATCCAAATTGTCTGCCCCGGCAGCCAACGGTTCGCAATTAAAATATTTTATGTGTCGCACACGCATTGCCCTCTTCACTGTCACGCCCTTATCAGTCATGAGGCCCCACCAAACGCCAACACTCTTTAACATCGAGTTAAGTGACTGACTGCATATCCTTGCTTCCCTTTTGTTCGCTGTCATATGCGGCTAGGCCCTATACCCTATGCTTGACATGCTCCAAGAGTATCAAATGTTGATCTAGTTAGATATTTTATTCAATTTAATTGGAGCTGTTAAGGAGAGTTGAAGTTCACAAAGAGAGAAAGAGAGCGGAGAGAACAGCCACATGATACAGTTGATTCATTTCTTATACAGTTTAGAAAGTGTATTTCAACTTCGTTTGTCCAAAACTGAATTACACTCGTTTTTTCTGTCATTTTCAGTTAATTGTGATTTTGTTTGCTGCCCGTGCCCGTGCTCCTCTGTGGCCCCATCGCTGCTGGGGCTTTTGTTTGTGTTGTTACTTTGCCTGCGCTTTGGCGCATATTTACTTAAATTGTTGTTTTTTGTTATTATTGTTTTGCTTTTCTAACGATTTTCGCGTTCGACGCGCTTTTCATAGCCAGTTTTTCTCATTTTTCGTTTCGTTCTTCAGCGAGGCAAAACTTTTTCATTAGATTTTCCTTTTATTTAGCCCCCCTTTATTTATTTTTTTTTGGTTCGTCTTTCCTTTTTTTCTTTTTGTTATCTGCTTGGCTTGCGCACAATTAAGCCCGTGAAATGTTTTGGCAGCAACGTCAAGCGTTCTGGCTCTTTTCTCAGCTGCTTCCTTCTCCCACGAGACGACGAGACGACGTATACCCTTTTTAATTTGGAGCACATTTTCGCGTATGCTTAAGCAGCCAACAATAGCGGGCAGTGTGGGCGGAATTGCTTGAGCATGCATTCGCCGGTTCGCCGGTTCGCCGGTTCGCCCTAAACATTTTGTCTGCCCTAATGAAAACAAATTTAATTTTTGGCAACAGCAGCGACAACGCGCACCTAATAAATATTTATTATGTTCTCGGCAAATCCCCAGCCTGTTGATGCCTCTCCTGTTGCTGTTGCTGCTGCTGCTGCTGCTTTTGCCTGATTTAGATGAGTCGCAAACAAGCCAATGCACCTGCCACTGGCAGCAGCCACATTGTGGCCGCCCAAGAGTGGAGTATGTGTGTGTGTGTGTGTGTGTGTGGATTAACCAGTCAGGCAGTTGACATGGCCTGAACATAATAAGCGAAATATCGTGGAAATATTTCATGTGTTTTTTACACATGTGAATATAAATTTTGTTTTTGTAAAATATATTACAGCTTATCTACTACAATATATATTTTATGTTATGGTCAAATGTAAATTAGTATACAAAAATGATAAGCACGCATATATAAATATTTAAATAATAAATGCAATAAATGTAAATGCAAAACTTAAATAAAAAATGTGATGGACTTACTTTAACAGCTCCAAAAAAATATAGAGTATATACATATGCATTATTTCTGTAATTTATTATATTTTAAAGAACTTTTTGTTGTTAAATTTAAGTCAATATGCTAAAATGATAAGCACGAATATATAAATATTTGAAATATTAAATGCAATGAATGTTAATTCAAAATTAAAATAAAAAAATTTAATTGACTTTAATTGACAGCTCGAAAAAAAATAGAGTATATATGTATTTCTGTACTTTATTATACTTTAAAGAAATAAATTTTAAAATGATCAATATAGTATACAAATGATAATTCACTTTATTTATTATATACTGCACTTTAAATAAATAAATTAAAATAATAAATAACAATAATAAAATTACAAATTTATGGATAAACAAGTCACGGTTAAGCACCAGCTAAATAGTCTTAGTGAACGACTTTAGCCTTAAATTATTTAAGTAATTGCTATTGTCCATGAAAGTTGAGCGAAAGGCCATTACTCAACGCTCTCAACTCGTTCAGGACTTTAAATCAATTTTTATTCCATAACGCCCCTGTGAGAACTCTATCAGCTTCAGCTGGGAGCCGTCGTTAATAGCTGCAAAAGCATATCGATGTCAGGTAAATCGTTGGCTGAATATTTTCCACGCGCACATAAAAACAAATGCACCGCGGGCAGCTGCCTGTCAACGTGCTGGCAAACAGCAGCAAAAAACTTAAGATGAGAAAAAAACACCTTAAAAAATATATGTGTATATAAATACACACACATATACATATACATATACATATATAGTGAAAATAAAAGAGGAAACTTTTTGCTGTGCGCGGTGTGAAATGCGATATAGCAAACGGGCCGCAATCAAAGGGCTGTGCTGTGTGTGTCCATTCATTTTCTTGTGCCTTGCTTCGCCTTAATGACAGTAGGCGCAGGGCGTGGCTGTGCAGCGGCAAACAAGGCAACAGCCGCTGCGGACAAGCCAAGTGTAACTGAGTTGTCTTCGGTTTGAGCTGCAATTTTTCGCTTTTTGCCGAGTTGAAATTAAAATTGAAATTTTCAAATTGACGTTCATTGAATGTTTGTCTGTGTCTCTTGTCTTTTTTTGTGGTCTGTGGCGCACTTTATAATCAATCAGTCATGAATATGCTAATGAAAATCAAATCAAATCAAATCCAATCAATTTTCAAGTGGGCAGCCAATTGAGGCGTGCAATGCAATAAATTGCATCAAAATTGTGTAACCAAATTGGTTGAATGGCCACTAAGTGCAGCTGGCAGAGATAGAGACAGAGAGAGAGAGAGCGAATGAGAGAGAGCGAGAGAGAATGTGTGTCGGCTTGGTATTTTAGTCAAACTGGAAATTTATGTGCGGCAAAGTTTGCTGCGGCACAACTTTGTCAGGGCGCCGGCAGCGGAAACGGAAATGCATTTCCGAAAACCGGAAATGTACTTGCAATGCGAATTGCAAATAGCATAGCCAGCACAGAGCACAGAGCTGCCATCCTCCACCGAACATTCGAAATTCATAATCAAAAAAACATAACTTGACCACCTTTAGCATTAAGGAACTCAGCCTGTGGGCAGTTGGTATATGCATACATATACACATATGTATAATAGATAGATGTGTGCCTAAGCAGCTGCTGCCTGTTTACTGTTTATTGTTTGTTGAAAAACAGCCGAGAAATGAAATATGTACATATCTGTATGAGAATGCGGCCAACTCTTTGGCTGAGAGCAAAGTTAGATATTCAATAAATAATTGAATTGCACGAAATTTTTGGCACAACCTGAACTGTCGATGGGGTCGTTAGTCTACAGCAAAGTCGTCACAAAAGAGCCGAATTCATTTTAATTTGTTGGCAACACGCATACGCCGTGTTACGTTGAGTTAGTTCATTACCGAATGAAGCGTCTTAATTGAACAAGTGTGAACTTAACTTAGCCGCACGCGGCACACACACGCCACACGCCCCTTGCCGTGCTCACAATCATTTACATATTAATTAAAACCCTTTTTGGACAGCAGCGAGCATCAGCCAAGCGGCTAGCCCCAAAAGCCAAAAGGTCAAATACCAGACGCAGTCAGGTCTGGCTGGGCTAAACCACAGGCATTAGCTGACCACACACACCTCATTAGGTTTTCGTAGCATACTTTTGGGAGCGGTCAGAACAATGCAACTTCTTGAGGCTTCAGCCGTGCCACGTGGCAAGTCTGGCTGAGATGAAACTTTTTCGTCGCCTCATAAAACAGCCTTTGAGCTCATAAAATTTTCAATAGAAATTTTGTGGCTAAACAATTTGCCGTCAACATTGTCGTGGGGCCTGAAATTTATCCATGTCACTTAAATATCAATTTAATTTCCATAATAGGGCCCTAAACTCTGCCGCACACACAGACACACACATTCGCACAGGCGAACGCACAAAAGGCGAACCAATTTATTGTTATCGGCCAAGTGACAGCGCGCATTCTCCAGGGATTTGGCTTGTGATTGACACTTCCCAAGAATAGCACAAAACCCATTTGGCACACACACACAAACACACACCCATAGCAGTTCCTGGGAAGTGATTGTGTGTATGTGTGTGTGTGGGTAAAAGTTTATCGCTTTAGATCAAATATTATAAAAACATTGGAGCAAACTCAGCAACACGAACCGCGAACACAATCAAATCCAAGCTGAATGTGCTAAGTGCAACTATTGTTAATTTTATTTGTCCAGCACTTGCCCCACGAAACTTGCCACCAAAGTGCTGCTAAAACAAACCGAATGCTAAACAAAGAAAGTCGAAATCCAGCCCGCCGCAGTGCCGACTGCGTGCTTACCCTTCGAATGGAAAGTTTTGGGCATTTTCCGTGAGTGAATGTAACTGGAAATGTGTTTGGGTTTTTGGCATGTGGTATTTGGTATTTTTGGGCAGCGTTTGTAAATGCGTTTAGTTCCGTTTAATTATTGTTTAAGTATAGATTACACTTTCAGTTAGCTGGTAGACGACAAACATCTGCTCTGATCATCTCATCATGTAGATAATAATTAATTTCTGCTGATATAGTAGTGGTGGCATTCCAAAGTACCTAAAATATATGTATGTATTTTTCTTTATTTATTTGTTGTAGATAATTTATAAAAGACATATTTCAAGCAATTCGATGGCTTTTGTTTTAGTTACCCCATCAAATATCGGACCACATCACACATATATTGCACAGAAACTCCAAGACATAGTGCACTTGTTGCTTGCATTAGTTTTTAAGAGCTCCATCATATAGTTAATATACCCCCTGTGCTAGTGAATTACTCTAAATAGCGTAAACATTTGAATAAATGGAAAATAGTGCGGCAACAAGGACAGTAACAGAAGCCAGGCGTGCATACATACATATGTACTGTTCAGTGCAAAACATTTGCATATGTATGTGTGCAGACAGCAGTGTAGATGTGAGAGAGCAAGCAAACAGATAACAATAAAAGCAAATTTAAAAGTCCATTAAAAATGCTTGAACGACATTGTTAAATTGACGGACCGCGCTGAGTTAGTCACGTCTCTCTCTCTCTCGGAGCTGGAACTGCTGGTAGTTATACGAGCTGGAGCTGTGCTGCACAGTGTTGCGGATGGACGTCGCATCATCAAAGTCGCTGACAATAAATAGAAATCTCAATTTACGACGCGTTAGTCGTGCGCCCCATGGTCGTGGCGGGGGAGGAGTGGAGGGCAGCAGCACGGAGAGGACCTACAGCAGGAGCAGCAACACTTTTCTAGTGGCGCGGCTCTCAGCCTGCTCTAATGGCATTTGTGATGGCTGCGGTTATGGTCGGCTCTGCCATTGGCATCGCGTTTGACGATGATGTTGATGTTGATGTTGATTGGCGATTCGCTGGTGGCGCTTGCATGGATATCGCTCAGTAGCCGCCATGAGTGCTTTTTTGTTTGCACAGCAGCCAGCGTGGTCATGGGCGGAGGGGGGAGTGGGCGTATAGAAAAGCAGGCAAAGTGTGTCTATATTGATAGTCACAACTTTTAGCCATTTGCACGATCGAGCGGACCAAGTCAGAAATGAAACTGATGCGTCTTTGAGCTTAGTGCGGTATACAAGAAAGTTTGATATCGTTTAAAGTAGATAGAATTTAAATGAAATGTATTTTTATATGTCAGCTCAGTTGGTTTGGGACTTCGTCTTGTTCAGGAATATCTAGAGGTCAACGATGGCTTTCTTCTGCATGTCACTGCATGTCGAAAACATTTGATTCAGAGTGTCATATCGCTGCCCTGTCTCTATGCTGAAAGGAGGAACGCTCTGAAATGTAGTGGAGTAGAAAGCCAGAGCTAAGGCAATGCATACCAAAGCACAAAAAGTGCGCTTCAAGTTAAGCCCTCTGAAAAACTTTCCAACTAACTTGCGACGTGACATAATTTGTGCTAATGCCAAATGAGTGACAGCAAACATGCCAGTGTGTGTGTGTGTGTACACTAGACTACAGGAGTGGCGTGTAGCAAAGTGCTTGTACACTCGTTCATCATTTATGCCCCGCTAAAAGTGTTTCAGCATCCAATGAAAGACTGTGATGCATGTGAGAATCACAAATGAGGGCTGTCAGAGCTAAAACCTTTAGCGTGTTGCACAGTGTTCCTCAGGTGTTTCAATTAGAGAAGTTTGCCACCCACTTCCGTCGAGCAAATTAGCCGGGCAAACGTGCAACTATCAGATAGAGATACAGATATGTGTTCAGTTGCAGATACAGATAGATTTGCAGCTGCAGCTTGTTGCGGTTTACGTTATGAGCAACGGAAATCGTGTGAGCAGATCCAAAAAATGGGGAAAAATCAAGAGCCGGAACACGCCCCTTTTGCTGGCTAAAGTGGCGATTCAATTGTGCTGGAGCGAACTGAATTTACGCTTCGAATTGTTCTGGTTAAGACGAGTTCGCTGCGTGCCGGTTAGTTAGCCAAGTGGAGAGCGGAATGCGGCTCACTTGATGCTGGCGTAACGAGCACAAAACACGGCTCCACTCAGCCGGGGACCGAATGAAACCCCAGCTAATTGGCACTTGAATGCAAATAAACTAACTCAATTGGACTCGTTCAGTTGTCCTTGAAGTTTCTGTTGCCGGCTGTGGCCCAGAGACCGGATGCTGTTCAGCTAACGGTTTAATTTGGCTTTCCTCTATTTACGCAACAATCGGAATTTCGGTTGCCTCAGGCCGCTGTAACTGTGTCTGTTGTTGTTTCGAGTGCCCACCGTAGCTACAGTCTCTGTCAATAGATTGCCGACTCTAGACTAGCGGCTGTTGGCAGTCGTATTTCTTTCATTTCTTCTTCAGCTCGGCCAACATTGCGTATACGCACTGCTCCACATTTCGTGAGCATTCCGCTCAGCTAACGTTGTGCAACTGCCGCATCGTAAAACTTTTATAAATTGCAACGTCAGATCTGGGCCTGACTTTGCATTGCATAGCCAAATTCACATGCCTAAAATGACGGTGGGTAAATAAAGGCGAGCTACCCGCAAGTTATTCATGCTGCAGCAAACTTTTATTCGCCAGCCCAAGACGAGGCGCTGACTTAGACACACACGCAAGCCCAACAGCACACACACACAGGCACTCTAATAGATCGGTGTAGTTGTTGCCAGTGTTGGAACACACAAAACTTTTTAATTAAATTCCCTCACCGCTACAGCAGCACTTGAGTTGTGTTTTTTCTTTATAAACTCACTTGAGGCCAGTTGCAAAAATTCTGACAAGTTTGCATAAAATAATAAAGGACTATTTTTATGCTGTTAGGAGCAGTCCACTCCATCTCTGCAACTCATTGAGCTTCAATATAAAATATAGAAATATACATAAATATAAATGTATATAAATGATAAAAAGCACATGCTTAGATATTTGTTTACATAGAACTAGAAATACCTCTGACTTTATTTTCCCTTCATAAAGGCTTAGCTTGCCTGAAATATAATTTGCAAAGTTTTCTGAAGAAAAATTGTGTTTTTCAATTAAACTTCAAGGGAGTGTCATAGTGAATATGCAACTCCTGGGAGAGCAGACGCATTTTCCGCCAATAATAATTTTCATTAAATATTAATATAAACTATAATGCAATCTAAGCCGTTATTTATGCACAGAGCTAATACTTAACATATTAAATTTTATCATTTAGCTTTGCTCAACAACTCATTTGACTTTTTAATCAGAGTTCGCTTTGCATGCGCAGCAATCTAATTTATATTTGATTTGCCTAGCAGTCGCTGCTAAATTGCATATTTTTTATTACTTTCGAATGCCCTGTAGCATGGTGAAGAAAAGGGCATGATCTACAAGGGTTCGTTCACAGTTGACACTGTCAACCTTTGTCTATTTCGGCTAATAATATTAATGGATATCCATGTTGAGCTGCCTATCAACGCAACAAGTTGCCGAACCTTCCACCAACTGAACTGTGCTTAACTTGTCTGCTAAGAGGATGTCTCACAGTCTGGCACTCCTTTTCGAAAATCTAACGCAAATCAAATTGTGTACTTCAGTGGAAAAACTGTTTTGCATATTTTTTCAACGCTGCGCAAGAAATCAACTCTTGCTCCGACGATTTGCTGTTTGCCTTTAATGCAAATTTTTGCCTCAGGTCTGCACTTACTCCTCGCCTTCCTGCCCTCACCTTCCTCCAGCCGGATGCAGCAATCGTGCAACAGGCAGCCAGGCGCAGTTCAAAGGCAACAGCAACAGGTGCCTATTTGCTCTAGAGAGCCCGCGGCTGTGTGCAGTCAAGCTCCTGTTGCTGTGGCTACCACTGCGGCTCCCGATCCAGGCATCTCATAACTTTCAGCGCTGTTTGCATTTCTGTGGTACAGAGTATATATATGTATATGAAATATTACCAAGAGCTTTTGCGTGAAGTGGGCAGGCAAAATCAATTAAAGAGGCAAACGCCAAGTAGAAAAATTCGTTTTAAAACTCTGCTCAGATTTTTAAATAGTCTTGGATATTACGTGGTTATTAACTCTCTCTCTCTCTCCCTCTCCCCCTAACTAAATAAATCCAATAGGCGACGCACTATCCGTGTCCACTGATTTATTTATAGCACGAACAACCGCATGATTAGTCGAAAAGTTCTTGTACCTCGGATGGGGAGCATTACGTAAAGTGCCCTAATGGGGCCGCATTAATAATGGACAAGACGTCAACGCAGCACAGTTTGCTAAACTTTTCCGGCAAATGGCGTGACCCTGAAAAGGGCATTTACACCAGTCGCCAATTTCTCCGTCAACCAGCCCGACAACCCCGACCACCTGCCCAGCCGCTCGGGCAAACATCAATGAGTGGCACACGCATTTTGGCCCAGAGGCCAAATGTTTACTCGAATAGCTAAAAACACACACACAAAATTGTCTTTCATGTCGTGGCTTTGTTTTCCCTTCCGCTCAACGTTCTCTGGCTTCGCTGTGCCGTTCACGCTAAGTAGATCAATTCCATTAAATGTGAGCAAATATGAAAACAATTCACGTTTATTTGTTGGTTTTCGGAAATGTATTTTGCTTTCCCAGAAATATTAATAATATAATAATTATGATTCAAGCCTGGCCAATCATGAAATTCAAGCAATGGAAACATTGTTTTCTTGTCTGCATATATAATTGAATATTAAAAATAAATTTCCAAATAAGTAACAAAATTCCAAACATGATTCACTTTCAGACAATAAACTCCAAATAGAACAAAAAACTTATTCACTAAAACGAAAAATATTTTAGTTTCTACAAAGTGTTCAGACCCACTGAAATCTCTTTTTCTTTCTCTTTGCTCATTTCACTTTTGCATTTGAAAATGTTTCCTTATTCATTTTATTTTGCTCTAAATTTAGAATAGATTTTTTTATTCATTTTTTAGTGACAAGGTACAACAATAAAAATTTGGAAGAACACAACGGTAAATGTGAAATGAACATGCTAAAAATCCAAATTCAATTTGAGCATCACATTTGCGCGTCATGAAAAAGTCATAATTTGTTCACAAATATCACCTCCAGAGCACGAATTTATGCGTGTATGTGTGTGCGTGTGTGGGTGTGTTTGTGTTAACTTGTCTGACATTCGATGCAAGAAACGTGTGTGTTAGCTTTCCGAAATCTGGCAAATGTCAGACAGCTTGTCAGAGCAGTGCCAACGTGAGCTGCTGTGTGAATGAGAATGTGAATCTCATGAATGAAAAGGCCACCACGTAATACTCACAGAACGAATCCGCATTGCATCAACCGTTTGGCACCTGTCATTGATTGTGTACCTTTTCAGTGCGATAGATTGTCGTGTGGCCCCACTGCTTACAGAGGTCAATTTCTCGTGCAGAGAGAATTACTAAATTTCGTGTTGTTCGAAAACACTTGTGAAATATGGAAATATTTGCTATTCAATTTACTATGGATATGCATTCTATATGCTCTCCCTCTCTCTCTCTCTTTGCTTGGCTAAAGTGAATGTCTCCAATTTCAATCAAAAACTAATATTTACATTTTTTTCACTTAGCCATGCGGGCGAAATGAAATTTTTCTCTTAAGATATATAAACGCAACTCTCTCGTTGCCAAAGCGAGACAACTAAAGCAAAATAAATCAAGGAGAAACGCATTGTTGCTGGCACATGGGGTATGATCGAAATGAATATACTCTGCATAGGTTAAGCAAAGAATAGAACAGAGTATGAAATTATGTGGTCTGTTTAGATAAACAAAATGAAATACATACAGTAAAAATTTAATTTTATGCCCAGATTAATTGACGCGCTGGGTATACAATTAGCAATACAAGTCTCATATAAAACGCAAACGAATCAAAAGTCGTCGGGGCACCAGAGGTTGCAAATGGCCTTGGGAGTGCTCCTGAGAGCCCTGGCCGTCAGTTGAAAAAGAATTAAACTAATATTTATCAAAGAGATGAGCGAGACGTGCTTCAGCTTGAACAAAAGCATTGAAGGGCAGGGTCGGCGCCAAAGCAAAGTGGCCGGAAAGCATCAAGAGAAGGCCAGAAATATGAGACGCCGAATGGGACCAAAAGCAAGACAAGTCAAGAGACAGAGAGAGAGAGAGTGAGAGAGTGAGATAAAACCAAGAACTGAATTGCAGTGTCATGAAACCAGAATATAATAGAACAGAACAGAAGCGAGCACAGCGACGCTGTCAAGTCGGCCAAAGCTTTGGTGGCCAGATGAATGGACGCATTTCAGGTGCACAAAGCGACTTTTGTGTGGCAACTTAATGGCTGCTTTGAGCTGATGCCAACTTTATGCTAATTAGCAGCAGCTCACAAATCCATTGCGAATAACTTTACAGGCAAAGCCTCGCATCTGCAGACCCAAGGAACTCTCGCTAGCTAAGCTGCACATAAGTGAACTTTTCCACACATCTCAGACAGAGAAAATACACATACACTCACACACAGACTCACGCAGTGACAGCCATTTTTGTCAGCCATCTTTTATTTTCGTTCTGCTGCAGCCAACTTTTGTGCTCTCGCATTCACAACTGCATTTCACATTTTGCATTTTGCATTTCGCAATTGGAGCTGGCGCAGCTGTTTGCTGGCTTAGCAGCAGAGCGCGCGCATTGTTGACATCTGAATTTTATAATGTACATAGTATAAATAGCGCTTCGCTTTGAATTGGCCAAATAAAACGATAATAAATATGGCCATTGTGCAGTCGGTGCCACTTTGGAGCCTTAGCAGCCAAACAATGGCTGCTCATAAATTACCTAAATTGAATACCATTCTGCTCCCATATTGGTGTGCAGCTATTCACAGCAATACAGCTTTCGCCTCACCTTAAAAAGAACTTAACTCGTCGTTATGGGCTACGCTCCCTCCAAATTTATTACATTCCGTGGAGTGAGCTAGTTATTTAATACACTGCTGTAATGAAGTGCCGCAAAGGGGTTAGTTAGCTATACTAGAATTTAGTTATGTATTATATATTGGCATTAAAATCAATATAAGTATGTATATACATATGTCGAGCAACAACAACGGACGTTGATCAACACTCATTCCAATTACACGTCAAGGAGATCACGGTAAAAGATTAAATGAATTTTATAGAAAAGGGATGTTTTTTTTATAAGACTAACTAATTAGCAGAATGTCCTATTAAATAAATAAAAGGTGTCACTCATTGATGTAAAGATCAGCTTAGCATAAATCACTCATATATGTATGTATGTAAGACATAGATTCGTATAGCTCATTCGCCTGGTTCTTCGAGAATCTCTTAGTAATTCCTCTCCTGTTTTAGGTGATTTAGTAAGCGTCTACCATAGATCGCTTTGGGTTCAGCAGAGATCACTGTCGCTGACATTTGCCTTTGGCTTAAATATCTGATCTGAGTTCAGCATAAATTGTTAAATCTTCCTCATATTAATAAATTTATTTTCTATTATCCAAATTTCTAAAAAAAAATATGATAACAACATTAAATGTAAGCGTCTACCATAGATCGCTTTGGGTTCAGCAGAGATCACTGTCGCTGACATTTGCCTTTGGCTTAAATATCTGATCTGAGTTCAGCATAAATTGTTAAATCTTCCTCATATTAATAAATTTATTTTCTATTATCCAAATTTCTAAAAAAAAATATGATAACAACATTAAATGTTAATTACAATAAAAAAAACAGGCCTCTCAAATATCTTCAAAAATATATAATAAATAAAATAGCCACAAAACTTGAGCTAAAATATAACTAAAGCCAGTTTAACTCAACCCATATTCACTTTATATGCGTTCACACCTTTCGCATGCATCATATTTGTTCCCTACATTATTAATATCTGAGTCAATATTAGCATAAAACAAAAATGTCTAAAATAAATATAGCTAGTGTATTTCTATGTTCGCTGAAAATTTAACTCTGTTTGTTATATTTTAGTCGCAGTTTTTTCATTCCCCGCCTTTGTATCCGTTTGGAGCGCGCATAACTATGCAATAGAAACTTTTCTCACGTTTTTGATTGCATTTTTTGTGCAGCGTCATAAATATTTAATGTTGACTTTTAGCTGTGGCAATTGCTGTGGCAGCAACGACTCTGCTCTCCGCGCTGCTCTTTAGCGTCAGATCTCCGCCCATTATAATAAACTGTGTGTGCGTGGGAGTCGTCCTTATTGCTTTTCCATTTAAGTGTAAACAAAAATGACGACGCAACAGCTGTCCCATTGAGTGGCGCAAGGCAGCTGCGGCTGGAGCGATTCAATTGAATGGCATATCCATCAGGCTGCGGTGAGGGCTAGCTCTGCATTGCAATTTGCAGTTGCAGAGCGACAATGCCGCAAGGCTGTGGTGGGTTGTGTGCGGTGGGCTGTGAACTGACAGTGGGTGGGTGGGTGCGTCTGTCATCAGTGGTAAGAAGTTGACCGAAAAACCGCAGGATGCACTTAATTAAGTTAATTAAAGTTTTTGTGTCATGCAGCTGCACATTCTTAAGCAACATAATCATCAGCAGCATCAACAACTGCAGCAGCACGGTAATGATAATGGTGCTCGTTGTCGCGGTTGAGACGAGTCGAGTGGCAACCGCAAAGCGAGTCACTTCCAGCTGAGCTCATGTGCGAGTACGCACAAGTATTATGCGAGTAATAAGCGAATCTTTCATAACGCTCGCTCATGTTGCATGCAACTGCATGCTGCCTCACACGAAGCGTAAACTCAATTAAAAACTGTCGAGTAGTTGGCCACTCTCACCTCATACCGCGCACCTCACACCACACACCCAACACACTCGCGCTGTTGACAGAGCTTGATTATCCTTATCCCGTGTCTGGGTCTGTTACACATCCTGCCCGAAGTGGGCGCGACGCAACGCAACGCAGTGCTTAGACTGCATGTGTTTGCCTTTCAGCATTCTATTCCATTTTCTAATTTAACGCCCGCATATATATATCTCACTCCGTTTTCAGTGGGTGCGCCATCAACTTTGCTGCGGCTTCGGCTCTTTGCATTTTAATGCTCGCTCTCTGTGAGAGTCCATTAGGATTATAATTTATGCATTTCTTTCGGTGTATCTTTTTAGATATCTCTTTTGCAATTAGCTGCATAAATACTTCATACTTAACGCGAATTAAGCTCCTAAGTGGCTAAAAGCTGTTTTTCTTCTCAAAATCCACTCTATATTCCGTTTATCTCGATTCCACTAACGCTAATTATCGTGAGCATATTCAGTGAAAGGTCAGAAAGGCAATCGATATGTGAGAAAGTCTGCATAATATATTCAATTCAACAGAGGGTATGCAAAGGGTATGTGCTAGTCGTGTTGCATTTGCCACATTAAGGGTTTATATAAATTGTTTGCATGGTGCAGACATATGTAAATCGTCGATTAGCGGCTAACAATGTTGCTCCAAACGGAAGCCATTAGGATGAGATAATCAACTATTGTAATGCCTTTCCCTCTGTCCCTCTGCCTCGCTGTATTTCTGTTAACAATCAAGCGTAAACAGCGAGATTGTTCATTGGGGCGCCCAAGAAGCAGACGTTGGATTTGCAGTTGTCAGTTATTGTAGTTGATTTTCTTGTTGTTGTTGTTGTTGGTGCCTCTTCACCAGTTGCATTTTTGTTATTTGCGCAACGTTCCACAGAGCTGTCAGTCTGGGCCAAACTACGCCTTGGAGCAGCTGCAGCTGCCAACGGCAACAGCCAGTGGGTCTGCCTCTACACGCATATCCTGCGCCTACCAAGTCTCGCATGCGGCTAAGCGTGACGTTGATGAAACGCATGCAACAGCTCAACTTGCTGGATGGCAGAAGCCAGAGGATGTGTGCCACAGTGGGCGATGACATGGCGGTTTGATGTTGTTCCAAGCAAATTTCTTGCTGACAATTTCTTGTTAGCGCTGCTCATGTTGTGGCTGCACATGCTGCATGAATGTCTCTCTCTCTCTCTGCCTCTCTCTCTCTCTCTCTCTCTCTTTCTTTCTCTGTGTGAGCGTTCTAGTCGATAAATTTTCAATTTTGCAACTTTTGCTCTTGTATGCGCGTGTGTGGGCTTCCGCATTTTAGCCACACTTCAGCGCTGCACAGCATGGCGTATGATTGATGCCGTCTACAGAGTATTCCTGCGTCTACACACAAAAGTTAACATACATACATACGCACATACAGCAGGCAACATATTATGTTTACATAACAAAAACAAATTTCTTGCTGCTTGCCCATTACTCAAGTATATTGAAGGCAGCAGGAGATGAAGAGAGAGGGGAGACAGCAAGAGAGAGAGACAGCTAAAAAGTGACTGCGATGCCTTACGCAAAATTTTATTCTAAGTAAGCACGTGTGTTTATTATTGACAAAGTATGTGTGCGTGCGTGTGTGTGTGTGTATTCTTTACTGCTTTAATTACATTATTTACTCTTTTATTTCAGTTATCTCTACATTGAAGCCGCCTACAGGAAGAGGAACAAGACACAGGTGAGTTAAGGCATTGCGCGCATCTTTTATGCAGATATTCTTCTGCCAAAACTCAACTTGACGTTGTTATAGCAGAGAATTTAAAACGTTAAATATATACAAGTATGTAATAATTTTAGCTTTATTTTCGCTCTTTCTCAACTCTTCTGTTTGATTTTCATAAAGTGATTTCGGTCTGTTTGGCAATCGAACTTATGAAGTGCTTTCAGCTTATCCGGATTGCAACAAGAGCCAAGCAATTCAATTAGCGCTGCGATATTTTATTTGGCAACTGCATAAAGAGATTTTATGACTTGCTCGGAGATCATGGCCAACATTTGGCTGCTTACACTGAGCCACATCATTTCTCTCCTTCAACAGAATTCACAAAAGTTTATTGAGTGAAAAATTGGCAGCAAAGGAAAAAGAATGCACTGTAGCACAATGTGTGCAGCAACGACAGCAGCAGCAGATATTGCTTTATATTGTTCAGTATATATAAATATCTCTACAAAATTTGAAGCAGCCCTGCTTAAAGTGGAATTCCTGTCGAGAATCTGTCGAGCATGACACAAATACAGACGCAATGTGAAGGATTGCGACAAAGATGCACATGAAGATATCTAACCAATTTCGACAGCACATTATTCAATATAAATCGCTTTGCATCGTTCATGAGTTAATTGATAGCAAGCAGCTTGCATTGTTCGACTTTCGAGTTCAATAGAATTGAAGCCTGAATGAATCTGCTTCGATGATGTCACAGCAGGATGCTAGACAAATAACTTAAAATCAAGTAAATAACCTTGATAGTCAAATATATGTATATGTTCTTTGCTTTTGGTATTTTAGCATTTTGGCCTTGGGTCTTGGGCAATGGCACAAACATAAATTTCCTATAAAAGGACAACAGCAACAAAATCATCATAGGCGCGATATTCTTTTAGGCGTTTTCCATAAGTCGGCGCCATAAATAATCACATAAAACAACAACATGCTAAACATGTTGGCATCGAATGTCAGCTTTGCTGCTACCCCTGCTGCTCCTCCTGCTGCTCTTATCCTGACAAAAGGAAACCCAAATGTGTATACATAAATACCATTTTTTGTTTGCTTGCTGTCGCTGCTGCTGCTGCTGGCAGAGGAAGCTACCAAACTGTACCCGCAATTTATGTAAAATTTAATGCTTTATTACGATACACACACACGCATACACGTAAGCACTCGCACACGCACGCATACATATGCAAATCATATCACTCATACACGGCCACACGCCTACGCACGGCGAGTCAATTGTATGTATGCATAGCATTATCAAACATGAAACATGAAACGTGAAACACCAATGAAAATGTCAACCAAGAAACAAACACAGCAACAAAGATAACAGTAAAGATAAGCAATTTTCCCGTTGCCAAATGTGTTCACCGTTAGTCGTCCTCTCTACACATGTTTTGTGCACGGAATTTTATTATGCACACACACAACTCAACACACAGACCCACACACACACACACAAAATGCTCGCATATGTCACTGTGTAGGCATTTAATGCCGGAATTCGTGCTACACTGCTCTACAAAAGTTCGACCCAAGGCGATAAATATATACTTATTAAAGCCAGAGCTAAACTTTTATATTAACTTTAAACTTTTCTGACTCGTTTAATCCGTTAGCTAATCTAAGAATAATAATACGTATTACTTTGTCGCTTAACTCGTCTCCTCGTGCGCTTGGCTGGCTGGTGTAACTGCGCTCGGCATTAATATATGATTCAGAATAAACGCATTCATTATTTACAGGCAAGCAGAGCAGAGCAAAGCAAAAAGAAAACAAAATAAACCAGCATCTGCTTGACACATAAACATCAAGTGCGCAACACGCCCTCAACAAATGAAATAAAAAGAAAATATTTTAAAATACATACGCGCATATACTATGCATCGTATGTATGTTAGCCTCTATGTATGTCTGTGTGTGTGTAGACAGTGAGAGCGATGTGCAAAAGGGCGCCAGCGTCGACGGCGGCAATTTAAAATTGCTGGCTTTTTAACTCGCATCCATTTACAGCAATTTTGCGTGTACCCTCCGAGCTCCATTGCTCTCCGGTGCTCTGGCGCCCCGACCATATGCCAATCAGTCCCGGCATGCGTGTTTGACGTGTCAGATTGAAATTACATCAGGCACTTGGTGAATGGCAAATGACAGGAATGCTGGCAAGGATAACGAATTACATAAATAAGTAACAGGCTGGCAAAAAAAAAGAAGGAAAATATACGAATAAAATTGAAAAAAGCCTTGCCAGACATGTTAAGAAATCAAATTTGATGACTCAATAATTGATACCCGCTCGAGGGCAGACGCAATGTTGCGTATACGCCGTGTATAAGCGAGCTTTACGGGCTTAGCTGCGCGCTGGGCGTGTCTAGTCCGACACTCTAATTGACCCCTTTGTAGCCGAGCTAAAGCATCCTTCAGTTCAGCTTCCACTATCTGCTGCCATCTCTAAGCCTGAGTCACTTATTTCATGCATTGTGCACTGCAGCCACAAATCCGCGCGGATTTCAAAAGCTTTTTACAACTGAACAACAAAAAGCAACTTAATGCGCCCTGATGCGGGGTGGCTCTATCGTGGCATGCCTCAAAGGGAGGGCGACCGAAGTGCGCTGCAGACCATGAAGCCAGCCCAGATAAACCCACCGAGCCAAGCCAAGCCAAACGTAACCAAAGAAACTGCATTGCTCTGCTTCATCTTCCTCTTCTGCTTCTTCTTCTTCTTCTTCTTGTGTTGGCAATGCCCTTTGTGGTTTATTTTGCAGCTGCATTGGCTGCAGACTCTTTGTTTTGCTTGGAGAGAAAAAACTGTTTCGCATATCGGGCAAGAATTAAGTTTACGCCCGTTGATTTTCAGCGCAACTAACGGGCGGGCGCCCAGTGCAGCTCGTTTAGTCAGCCAGCCAGCTTTAAGTGCAGCTAATAATAATATAAGCAAAATAGCCAGACTCAGCAGACGCAATAAAAAATTACACCCCATAACGATAATGGTGGCAATTGACGGGGTCAATAATGCGTAATGCCAAGAACTGAAATTAGCTGATCATAGCAGATAAATAGATAATTTTGTAAAAATTTGTTAATCGATTGAGAGTGTTTTTTGATGAGCTGCTTTTAATGTGGAGCATTTTTCTTGTAATAAACATTTTTATATTCCCCACTAGGATACTTATACACTATTAAATACAACTCTAGAGCTGAGGGCTTCTGCTGCCATAGCCACGTACCAAGCTAGCCTATAATTTTATTATTAATAAGTTAGCTCTTAAATAAATCAATCAATTTGTCTCTATTTCCTTGCGCATTAAATTTATTTTTATAGGCAAATCATCTTCATGCTATAATCCATTTATATTCTAGTTATATACCTAAAAGAGAATATATGTCTCAAGAAATATTATTTTTACTTCAAGTTTTCAGCCAGCAATTATTATTTTTTTAAACTTATCGAAGAGTAGAACTTGTTTGCACCTTTTTCCTTGGCTGGCCTTGGAGTAAGGTACAAACTTATAGATTTATCGAATATTACTTTATAAACTCAAGTTGCACAAGCTTAAAATATGAAGTGTAAAAGTTACTGTGCCATCTTCGTCCTTGCTTAATCAAAGTTTAAGCTTAAGCCCAATTTTTGCGCTTGGCTGCAATAAATTGTTGGCAAACCAATAACAAAACTATTGCATTTCCTCTGCACTTTGCCAAACAAACAGGCGAAGCTATGGAACTCGTACTGTACTTATTTAGTAACATTTATATTCCTGCCAATTCAGCTTCTCTCTCTCTCTCTCACTGAATCTCTCGCTCCCTCTCTATATCCCACATTACTGCAGCGTACTGCGTGTTTTCCAGCCGTAAAGCAGGCAGACAGACAGACACGCAAAACTTTCGAAGAGACTGCGGTAAGCCCCAAGACGCTGCCACGTCGTCGCTGGTTCGGTTTCCAGAGCCGAAACCAGCGAAAATGCTAAATATTTGAAAAGTTCGGCAGAGCGGAGCTGAGGTTCCACCGCCAGAAATGTCAACTAGTATAAAACTTATGGTAAATGGCCCGAGGCGTGGTCACAAAGCCGAATTTTGCGCAGGTACGAGAATCAAATAATAAAAAAAATAATTGCTCATACGACGCGTTGGCAGCAAATTATTTATGAACCGCCAGCGGCTTAGAAGCTTTTTAATATGAATAGCAGAATATGCGAAGGAGGCGGCTCTGAAAGATGATATAATCGCTGGCAGTTGGCAATAATTGGGTAGATGCCTGGCTTTTCGGCACACTGAGAGCGAGCGAGAGACATAATTAAATTCAATTATTTATGCGGCTGTCAGAGCAAAGTCGAGCAGATACGAAAATGTGAATCAACATTTGGGACAGGACTTACGAGCTGTCCGCAAATGCTTAAAGCGGCTTACACTTTGTTTGTTTGTTTGCTGACCAAATAATTGCGCCATTTGCGTCGACTAGCCGCTGTCACTTTAGCTTCGTCCCGCCTCCAGCTCCAGTCAGGGTCGTCCTCTGGGCCATTTGCCAGCTGATTAGCATAATCAACCAAAAATTAGTCGAGCGCATTTCACATGCAAAATAGTTTCAAACCCGCATTCACACACGCACACACACACACACACACACATGCTCACTCACCTATGCAAACAGATATGTGGCTGAAAATTCAATTCGCCACGCCAAACATGCTGTTGAAATAATCTCGCATATGAAAAATTCATTGAAAAATAATAATAATAAACAGCACAAAATAATTACTGCTCTGGCTGTAAAGAGTAAATAGATTTATTTACGCACAGTTTATTATCACATCAAAGCACTAGAACAGCTCTCTGCTCATGACGTAGCTGCAAATTCGCTATTTTATGAAAAACTAGTGCAGAAGTTTTGGTCGGCATTGACGGACTAGAAAATACTCTGTATATAAAAGAAAACTAAGTGGGATATTCGATATGTAAAATATGTGGGAGAGAAGTCAGAGCTCTGCTGTGATTAATTGAGTTGGTTAGGCATCTAGTTCTATGGGTATATAGGTATCTAATTATATATCAGAGATGAAAAGTCACACAACTCAATCTGAATAACATCAGTTGTTGGCAATTCCGACAAATTTTTTATATTGATATTTTCAAATTTTGAGATTTTAAATTTAGCCTGATTGGCAGAGAGATATATAGATATAGATATAGATATAGATATAGTCGCCACACAACTAATATATCTCAATTAGATCAATTATTTACAATTTTCCTACAAATTTTGAAGGCATGCGCAATTATTTTTTCCAAATGCTCAGATCTAAAATATTACTAGATCTGCAGAGAGAGGTATAGAAAGTGAGATGTATAACTTAAACCATTTCTGGGTTGATTTATTTATATATAGCTTATTCAATCATTTATTTATTTTTTCTATTTTTATATTAGATTTCAAATTTGTATATGTTAAAACCGAGAGCTAATAAAAAGTTAATGTATATATTATAATCTAAATAAAGCATAAAAATATCTTTTAATATATGCGCGCAAAAAAAAAGAAAATATATCTGAGTGACTATAAAGGCAGATATATTTATGTATTTATTTATATATAAATTTCAATTTTATTGAGTAGCCAAAACCTCAATTTGGGGGCTGCATTTCTAGGCAATATGAATCTATAGCTGCAAGGCAGAAAATGCACATTCAGTAGACTAATCGAATTGCAGTTGCTGTGCTAATTGAATGCATAACATTGTGTATATATATTTACATTTAAACATATCTACCTACATAAATAACATTTTAAGCACCAACATTTAGTCGCAACAAAGTGTTTAACTTAAATGTTATTATTATTCTTAATTAATTCATTTTGTTTTAATTTAACGTTTTCGAGTTGAGTTTCCCAAAGTTTAAATGGCGCGGGCTCGACAGTTATTTTTAGCCACGGTAAATTCTACATTTCGTTTAAACAAATATTTACAAAGTTTAATTAAAATTTGCGAGCATTTCCCACACCCCCTCACCCCGCACTCTGTTTGATCTGTGAATGCCGCATAACTTGTGCTTTATGTCGATTGGCAGCACTTTAATGCTCCAACTAGTGGGAATTTAATATTCATGCCACGCTTCAAAGGGCATCCTCAGGTGAATGGACACGGCGGCAGCTGGGGAAAGCTGAGCTCCTAGCTGAGCCCAGCTGCAGCTGTGGCAACGTCTGGCCGTCTAGACGCGCTTTTGAGTATATGGGCTCGATTGCCATTCTCGGCTGACTTCAATAAATTTTGTCGCAGAGACATGTGAGGCCACAGTCGGTGCCAGATTGCGCAGATGATGTGGGCGCATTCAATTAAGAACTAAACGTATATATCTAAAATTTTTCCTCGCGGTTTTCGCTGACCGAAAAAAAAAAACAAACTCTCGCCAAAAAATAAATACCAAAACGGAAGCTGAAAGCCGACCACGAGCTGAGCAACAACGCTGGCATTTCGGCTGCTCTTTGTTTATTTGCTACGCACAATCAAGTGGCGAGTATGGGGGCTGAGTGCTGTGGGCGTGGCAACAATACAACGATTCAATAATGGGGAGCAGTATGAAAATTAATGCAAAAGGACGCAGAAGGCGAGTGCGGTCGCTGCCTTCTGCTTCACTTGTTTTATATGCGTCACAGCAAGAGAAGGCGATGATCCTAATGCTGATGCTGATGCTGATGCTGATGCTGATGCTGTGGATGCTAATGATGATGTTGTTCATACCGAGAAAAAACACATCTGCGTTTCGCCGGCGGCCTCTGGATACTCGAGGGACGGCCAAGTTTGTATTTTATTGTTTTAAAATTTCTTCAAAAACTGTAACAACTGCTGCCATCAAGAGCTTCACATGTGCGCAGAGCAGAGCCGAGCCCGGGATGGGGCTATGTGTGCGAAACAAAGAAGTCTGCGAAAACATTCGCAGTTCAAATGTCTGGACGGAACGAAGAAACGAAGAAAGTGAATAAATAATAAATATTCTTGGGGCTGCATTTAAGCAAAATTTACGAGCATTATCTGATATATAGTATGTCGATCCTTAAGTACTATTAGGCATAATTAAATTTAAGAAAAATCTTTAATATTATATTCAATTATTCAACACATCTTCAGTTAATTCAATTCAGTTCGTTCAATTACAATTTCTTTTTTTCCTCTCTTTGCAGCAGCGCGACAATCAGAGCACAGCACCCTAAGCAGAACATTCAGC
Source organism: Drosophila navojoa (assembly GCF_001654015.2). Next base: position 489,480 of record NW_022045863.1, on the reverse strand, counting down.
TACTTATCTATATACATACATATAGATTTAAAGCCTGACACAATAATAAATCGGAGGAGTCTTTAAGTACGACGGCAACGGCAACGGCAGCGGCATCAACAATTACGGCAAACAGCCGTGAGCACAAAACATTTATTAAGCTGACCGCAAATAGCGTTTTATTAAGCATACGCCACATTAGCCCGTAGGCTGGCAGGGATGGACGGACGGACGGCCAAGCGCACATCAAATTAGTAATCAAGCATCACAAAAGCAACGCCCAGGGCCGACGTACACCGAATAAGCCTTGGCTGAGTCGTCTCCGGCTTCGGCTTTGGCTCTGGCTCCGGCTACGGGTCCGGGTCTCGGTCTGGCTCTGCCTGGAAGCTCAACTGCGCGGCAGACAGAACTAATAAGTCGACTTTATTTTTATTGAAATTATGATTAATGACAGAAATATTGCACGACGGCGATGAAGAATCGTCGCATTGTCACGAATTAAGGGCACAAGCCCATTGACCATGATAATGAACATGACCATCACGATAATGACGATGCCAGTGATGAGCATCACGCTAATGATATTGCTGCGGCCAAGGCTCGATTTTTGACGCGTCTGTCAAGCCATGGACCAGACAGCGCACACAAAGCTGATGATGATGATGATGATGAACTTAATCAAAGGCCGTTTAATGAGCGTCAATGCTGTTGACGCCGACGCTGTTGATTGCCGGTGTGCAAGCAACTACGAGAGCAGCAGGAACAACGACAACAGTGACAACAGTAATAGCAATTAAGGTAAATTGCTCATACGACACGTTGTACGAGGCAAATTCTTATTTGCAAAGCACAAAGAGAAAGTGCAAGCACAAAAGAAATTCATAATTTGATGGCTTCACCTGGGCAGCATTGCGTTGCAACAGCAGCAGCAGGAGCAGCAGGAGCAGTCCGCCAGCAACGACATCATCAACACAACAACAACAACAACAATTACACCCGCAACAACAACAACAAACTGATCTCCACAGCCACACTGACGCTGCTCATACTCTGCCTGAGCAGCTGCATAGCCTACGCCACGGCAGCAGCTACGTCGACGGAACAGCCGGCCACAAGGAGCCCGGACAGCGGCACTCTGAGCGATGATTTCAACAGCAGCAGCGCCTTCCTGGGCGCCATTGCATCTGCGGCGAGCTCTGTGAACAGCAGCCCCATTGCCATTGTCAGCTATCCGGGCATCACGAGCAGCACTCCGAATGGCAGCAGCAGCACGCTGGTGTCCATGTCCGACACGCCCCTGCTGCTGGACGAGCTGGCTCCCGGCGAGGAGGAGTTCGAGCTGCCGCCGCTGCAATCGGTGATAGTGAGCATCATCCTGCTGATTGTCATCCTGGGCACTGTGGTGGGCAATGTGCTCGTCTGCATAGCCGTGTGCATGGTGCGCAAGCTGCGGCGGCCCTGCAATTACCTGCTCGTCTCGCTGGCACTATCCGATCTCTGCGTGGCCCTGCTGGTCATGCCGATGGCTTTGCTGTACGAGGTGCTTGAGCGCTGGAGCTTTGGCACGCTGCTCTGCGACATTTGGGTGTCGTTCGACGTGCTCTGCTGCACCGCCTCCATACTGAATCTGTGCGCCATCTCCGTTGACCGCTATCTGGCCATTACCAAGCCCCTGGAGTACGGCGTCAAGCGCACTCCGCGGCGCATGATGCTCTGCGTGGGCATCGTTTGGCTGGCTGCCGCCTGCATCTCGCTGCCGCCGCTGCTGATACTGGGTAACGAGCACGAGGACGAGGATGGCCAGCCCATATGCACAGTGTGCCAGAACTTTGCCTACCAGATCTATGCGACGCTCGGCTCCTTCTACATACCCCTCTCCGTCATGCTGTTCGTGTACTACCAGATCTTCAAGGCTGCACGGCGCATTGTGCTGGAGGAGAAGCGCGCCCAGACGCATCTACAGCAGGCGATGAACGGCACCGGCTCGCCGCAGACGGCGACAGCTCCTGCCCTGCCGCACACTGAGCTGGGCAGCGGCAATGGCGCTGGCCATGGGCACCGGCACAGCAGCATAGGCAACACCTCGCTTACCTACTCCACCTGCGGCGGGCTGAGCACCAGCGGAGGGGGATGCGGTGCTGGAGGAGGCGGTGTGGGCATAACGCATGGTCATCACGGCAGCGGCGGTGGCGTAAGCGGGTCAACGGGACTGCTGGGATCTCCGCATCACAAGAAGCTGCGCTTTCAGCTGGCCAAGGAGAAGAAGGCATCGACTACGCTGGGCATCATCATGTCCGCCTTTACCGTCTGCTGGCTGCCCTTCTTCATACTGGCACTGATCCGACCCTTTGAGACGATGCATGTGCCGCCTTCGCTCTCCTCGCTCTTCCTCTGGCTAGGCTATGCCAACTCTCTGCTAAATCCGATTATCTACGCCACGCTAAATCGCGACTTTCGCAAGCCCTTCCAGGAGATACTGTACTTCCGGTGCTCCAGCCTGAACACCATGATGCGCGAGAACTACTACCAGGATCAGTACGGCGAGCCGCCGTCGCAGCGCGTCATGCTGGGCGATGAGCGGCATGGTGCACGCGAGAGCTTCCTGTGAAGCCAACGGATCCCTGGATACTTGGCTCTCTAAATATCTCTAGGTGTTGTACTCTACACGACTAAGCCAAAACAAAATAGTGTCTACTGCTTGGCAAGGAATGCGAACTACAGAAGCATCACCCTCTCCCACACTCACACAGACACACCGACCTATATGTACTATGTATGAGTATATGTAACTGTTTACCTATGAGTATTTTTTGTATGTAGTAGTGTTGCATAACGCAAACCATAATTACGATATATGATAAAAGATAATTGATAAACGATAAACGATAAATGTAGATGACTCCTCTAAATGTAACTGAACGTTGTAATTTTTAAATGTAACACTAAGCAATGAAGTGGTCTATACAAAAGCAACCACTCTACACACACACACAAACACATATACACAAGTACCCACCCAAAGACAACCAAGACAACTCGCACACACACACACACTTACACAGAATACTGTTGCAAAACAATCGATAAGTATGTCTATACATTCTACTAGGTTTCCTTTTCGTAACTTTAGATTGTTTCGTCTATCGAATATCGATAGTTTTGTAGCACACAGACACTCAAAACTCACATCACAAGATGGTTGTACCACTGTTAATCCAGAACAGGTTTTCACACGGTTCCTTTTTATGTTTCTTAGCTCCAAAACAAGAGAACCGATTACAATCACAATCGATATCGAATCTATTGAGCCCACAGCGAGCGTAGTATATTTGCGATACTCAAACAGAGCCAAAAATTAAAATTAAATAAGATATTGTGTCATCTAAATTAAACTTAATATACGATAGCTATATAAACACATACGTACATATATATGTAGTCAAACATGACAAAATGGTGTCTATAAACTGTGGAACTGTAAATAGGAAAAGTCTACATACATATATCAGAAATCAAGCAGATGCAGATCTATCTCTGTCTGTGTGCAGCTCTGTCTCAGAACGTATATTTACTATACTCGTACAGCTAAAGCTCAATACTAAGTTACACTTAAATGTATTTATTAAATACTTTCTGCAATAATTATATTACATCTTGTTTTATCTTATCTTTTTGTGTATTTGTATAAAAGTCACGCCTCTCTGTGATACCAAACATTAAGCATTACATTTTTATGTTTAGATCAACTGCATTAAATTATAATATAAAATAAATTACTAAATATAACTAACTAGTTACTGCTAGTTTATACGAGTGCTAACGACGCATATAGATACTATATGAATATATAAATAAATATATACATATACATATATACATTATATACATTTACAAATATCTAGTCTGGCTAAGTCTATTATGTGTGCGTATTTTTATTGTATGTACGATATGTCTGCGTTAAGCACATGATATTCAAACATAAAACCGAGTTACGTATGTGTACTGTATGTTCAAATACAAAAATAACAAAATACCAACTAACAAAAAAAAAAAACACTGGTAAATAAAAGAAAACTAATTCCCCCCACACAGACACAGACAAATCCAAATCCTAAATGGAATGAAAGGAGCATGACAAACTAAGCGCATCTAATGCCATGCATCACAGAGCTAAAGTTCTGTAAACAAAACATAATATTAAAGAAAACAAAAATAAATCAACAAAACTATTTGAAATTCTTTCAAGTGAAGCTTACAAAACTGTAAAATTGCATTTGAATTCTGCTTCCCACAGCTGCAAGTGCAAAATATACAAAAAACCCAAAAAAAAAAAAAGAGAATACAAAACAAGAGAATATCTAAATCTAAAACTAAATATGAAAACTGAGCAGAAGAAATTAAAGCATCAAATAAAAGGCAACCTTATAAATGTAATCCCAACCGACTTTCTTATTGACTTATTTGGCTCGTTTAACAAATTTATACCCCATTCTGTATTGTCATAAGTTTTGCGAAACTTTTCCAGCTTACAGCCAACTTTTGCACTCCGCTAACTAACACAATATATACTGCAAAATATTCAAAGTTTCTTGAATCAATTAGCTTTAAGTTCGGAAAGTTGCACAAGTATTTCGCAGCTCATCGAAAAAAGGCAACAATGCAAATTAACTTTTAAATACACATATTAAATTTCTGAGGGAGCTAGCTAAGCTCAAAACTTTGAACAACTCTGATAATCCTTAGTAATACTTGCAAAACTCCACTTTACATGTAACATTAACAAGGGCGTATATTAAACAGTTTTTGGCACCAACTTTGACAGCAATTTGATTGAGCTTATGTGAGGTCTTTATTGGTATTAAATTGATAGAACAAATAAGATGAGAATGTTGTCACTGCAATTTGTAATTACGTAATTACTTATACGATATATCGAAATTAACTGTTAGAGTTTTAGTTTCGCATACAGCGAGGTTCTCACTGAACTACCACAAACATAAAACTAGAATAATTCAAATTAATTGGTTCGACTTTTGGTTAAAAGATTTTGAAGTCTTGTATATGGGTTCACAGTAATCGGTAAATAAAGCTGATTTGTGCACTTACAATGCAAACAGAGACAGCTAGAGAGGGGGATTGAAAGGGAAAGGGCAAAAAGTTGTGCAGCAGCTGTCGAGTGTCGCAAACTGTGCTTCAAAGTGTCAAATGGATGCACAGCTTAACAGACTGTGAGGAATTAAAAAATACAACAAAACAGAAAGAGAGATAAAAAATGAATATGAACCATATGTAGATGTCCATGTGCAGTGCTTATTTGTTAGTCAGGCGGGCGAGTTGAGCAAACGTGTAAAACGCGCGCGGAAACGGATGTGAAACCGAGTGAAACATTGTGAAAAATATCAAATAGCAAATGATAAAAAGCAAAAACAACAATGACAACAGCAGCAAACATTTGAGCTGAGCCGGAAGCAAGGGAAGCGCGTAGCATGCAAATACGTGCATGTCTGCAAGCGTACGTATTTGTATCTGGTATCTGTGCATGATTTGAGCAATAGTTTGGGTTAGAGAAAAACTAAAGCAATGACTGAAGCAGCAGGAACTGCCACTTGGCTGGATATCAAGTGACTGTGTGTCTGTGTGTGTGTGTGTGAGTGTGTTAGGGGCGTGCAGTGCGCTGTAGCAGGAGTCACATACTCTCTAAAACGGCTTGACAATGACAAAGTGATCTTCCGGCGCCAACTACTAGTAGCTGCTCCTGGCTGCTAGCTGCTTGCCTGCTTGCTGCTTGCTGCTTGCCTGCTTGCCTACTTGCTGTTGGCTGCTGGGTGCTTGCTGATAAATGATGATTTTACGCTCGCTCGTTGCCTAGCCCCAGCCATGTTACAATGCCACTTTATGAGCTGCGCCGGCTGCCAGACCCAATGGCGGCGATGCCAAGGACAGGCAGCGCATCGCTCGCAAGAGCTACGTATGTGTGTTACTATATACCTTAAAATATTTGTGTGTGTGTGTGTAAGCAGGGTGTGTGTTGTTTGTCTGAATATATATTGTAGAGCTAGAAGCCGATATACATACATATATTTGTGGTTTGATATAACCCCGACGCACACTACTCTACTCATATACTACATATAGTCCATGCCACACAATCAATTAGTGTAGCCGCGTTCTCCTCTAAAATCCGCCCTCATTTTGCTATATTTGATACTCAATATTAACCTTGAATGACCCTGGTCGTTTAGGGTATCTGCCAGTCGTATACTGCTTTCAGCATTCTGCCGGTTTTTTTTTCTGTTCCTTGTTTTTCGGCTACTTCACCCTGCAGCTAAGCGGATTTTATATTCAAATAGCGATGCGCGCTGCTATTCATGGGAAAAAAAGAGCTAAAGAGAGAAAAAATGAGCTGACGATTGCAGCGAAATTACCGTTGCTGCTGCTGTTTCTATCGCATCGTATCGCTAGCAGTAAAGTCTGCAGTTTTATGAGCACTTGGGAGCTTTTTTTTTATTATTTTGGAATTTGCTTTTTTTTCCTTCTTTGTGACACTAATGCGACGTTTATGAAACATTCGCAGCAGCGATTTCTTGTCAAATGATTGTAAAAAGCTGAAAAAGAAGATAGAGAACGAAACAAAAAAAACTGTTTAGCAATTTAGAAAAATGCGCTTATGAAAATGTCTGCGATTGTCAGCATTGTCCATGAAGCGCTAACAACTATTGAATCATAAATCAGTTGAAACGTTCAGATACGGTTGGGATATAAAAAATACACACATGTAAGAAGCATTTGTCGGCAAGCTGCCAGAACCGAAGAGAGAAATAATGAAAAAACAAGCCACAAAAAAACAGAGCAGAAAACTCAGAGGGCTGTAAGTGATATGCGTTGGAATACCCTTCAAAATAGAGGTGAACTATATATACATATATGAGAAAGCTAATATTATTCGTATTTTACATATAGCAAATTAGAGGTATTAATATAAAAGATTATTGCAAACATCGTACAACGCGACGTATGAGTAATTTATTTTTGTCTACACTCTGCACACTTAACTTGCTTCTGCCAAGCCACAAGCTGACCTAGCTATACATAGGTACAGCACACTCACTCCTGCCACCTATTAACCATTTTTATGGTCTAAGGGCGTATATGGTCCAGTGTCACGTAACAAATGCCCAATTGAGCTAAATGGCAACCCAGTTTCATTTCAGTTGTAGTCCTGCTGTAGGCCGTGTGTACATCTGTGTGAGTGTGTGTGTGTGGGTGTGGGTGTGGGCCAAATTGGTTGGCTGACAGGGGGTAAGCACTAAAGTGACTGATAACAGTGTCGATAATCGATAGAGTGTTGCAAGTGGCAACTGTGTTGAGTTATTTCGAACAAATTGGCAGCACTTTGAAGTGAAAATGACCCGAAACGATATGAGCTCGAATTTCAGCAATAGAGCCGCCCTGTCAATGCCATATACAATATATTTATTTTTGGATCAAAGCTCTTAGGCTTCATCTTAAATTCAATAAATATAAGAGCTGCAATTTACTCGGCACATTTGATACTTTATTTCGGGAATTCAATAACTCAAATTTGTAGTAATTGTATTTACTAAAAAGGCATTACGTTAATCAATTATTAAGCTAATGTGTATGTACATTTGAAAGCCGAGTCACAGCTCAAATCAAAAGCATGCAATTGCTCAATTGAATAGTTGAATCGATTATTATATTGGACTTTCAATTATTTTTCCAATGTGAGAAATATAGTAACTTTTCAATTAGATTTGAAATTGTAATCGGATTTATGCATAATTACAGGGCGTTTCGCAAACCGATGAATTTAAATTATTTCAGTGCAAAATAGTTGGTCCGGCAAATTGAAAACAAATATTACGTATACGTAATACGCAAACTCGAAATTAATTTTGATATAATTTTCAATTAAATCAAAATGAACTTATTTTTTAATTATTTGCCCACTTCCAGTGGAGTTTAGGCATATCTAATTATTATGTTACGTTATTATATAAAATGAACATATTATTGTGAACGTGTATAAATGTAACCAAACATTGTGTATACGCCACATGCGCCACATCAGCAACATCCCAAAATGTATGCAACATTCAAATGGTAAGCTGAACAACACAAACAGACACACACACACACACACAGACAGACAAACGTGCGCACATTTATCAAAATGTATTCAAAAGTAAATTATGTAAAATGTTTGAAGTGCCGAAAACTGTATTTCAACAACGATTGAAATCTGTAGCTGTCATACCTGGCCCGCACAACCCGGCCGCACCGCCTTCCGCCAAACAAATTTTATTTAATGTGCTGTCAGCCCACGGCGCTTGCGTCACCCGGACAAAAACCAAAAAAATAAATAAAGAGAAGCAAATGCAAAAAATGAAGAATAAAAAAAAGTGAAATATCTGAGAATTTGTACAAAATTAAGTTGATTAAATGGACTTAGCAGCGCGATTACACGCAAGGCTGCCTTAGAGCTGCCTAAAAGGGAACAGAGCGCGCGACTCTGAAATGCTATGCGTGTTGACTGAGCCGCCGAAGTATTCTTTTCAGAACAGCACAACGCCAGCACAATAACAACAGAGTGCGGCGGAAAAAAAAAGGAAAATTGTAAGGAAAAAAACATATTTTTCATTTCATTCCCTTCGCATCGCTCTGGCCATTGACAGGCGGACGGCCGCAACGGACAGCAATGAGCCGAAACTTGGCCCATTGAAATCTGTGTCCCATGGGAAACGCTGCGCCTCGAAGCCATTAAGAGGCGCATGATTAACGCTTTGCTCGCCAAGACAATTGATAAAGAATAGAAGCGCAGCTGGGCCGCAGACAGCCCAAAATGGAACCGACAATCTATGCCAGCTCAGTAGGGAGCCGCTAGTCGAGAGTTGAGAGTCCAGAGCTGAGAGTCGGCAACAAAAGTCAATGCAGCTCCTCTCAAAAGGCAAACTAACTTTGTAATGAAGCTTGTTTCAGATAGCGAGATTAATGTTTGCTCGTAAATCTATATAAACTATTATGTGCTGCGGCAAAAATAGAGAGAAATTCCTCTAGCTTAATCTTTATCATGTGTACACATAGATCCGACTATTCTGACTAACTGACTTAAAGAGCCAGAAAATTCAGCAAAACTCTATCAGATTGTCAACAAACTAATTTTGAGAAAGATCTATAAAACTGAGACGGTCTATGCATAACTCATTTAGCTTGAATTGAGCTCTCGAGTATCTGAAGAAGCCCTAAAAAAGCACGACCTTCGGTTTAATATAATTATTCTATAAATAATGATAGAGTGTTTAAAATTCCGCAATTTTTATGGTCACGTTTTCTCTTTGAGCTGACAATTAAGCGGCGACGGAAACGGAAGCTCGCGAGCAGCCATAGAGAAAGAGCATTTAATGCAGCGTTTACATTGTTTTTGCGCCCGCCTTGCTGCTGTTCCTGTTGTTGCCGGCTTTGGCATTGTTTTTAGCCAGTTCACAAAATATGTTGTGGCCTCCCCCTTCGCTCCCTCGCGCTCCTCCTGCTCCCAATCCTGTCAAGCGTTTTTCTTACAGCTGCTGCAGGCGTGCAGAATGATTAATGTGGCCGAGCACAAAACACAGGCATTAATGGGCGGTCAGCGGAATGCGCTCCAGCTACATTTTTTTATACATATTTTCTCATTTTTTTTTTTTTTTATTTTACGTGCTGACTTCCAAAACTCGAGCAAATTGCGGCACTTAGCAAAGTATGTACATGTCTACACAGATATGAGATGCCTGCACGTTCAGTGCAACGCATCAGCGAGACGGAAACACCGAAATTAATGCAGGAGCGGAGTGTGAGATTGAGCCCAGCACGGCGTATGATTAATCTCTTGTATCACACAATCTAATGGGCAGCTCGTGCCGCACTTGAAGTGACTAGAAGTGAGCCGAAGTGAGCTGTTAGCGGCGCAGCTCGAGCCAGCTCGTCCAACTTAATTTAAAGGCCCGCAGTTCCAGTGGCTTGCTGAAATCTTTATTAATATGCAAGAAGCCAGAGCTTCCACAGTTCGTCGTCGAGCACCATGAAAAATGATCGCCATTAGAGCCAGCAAATTTGCCGTCTTCTAGCAGCAACAGCGTTCGCATCAACAACAACTGCATTGATTTTGCAGCACGTAGCTGACTCCGCTCGCCTGCAGACTGAAATGTGGCTCAGACCAAATTCCATTTATGTTAATGATTCGGGCATTGCGAACCGCATGCGAATTTCATGTTGGCAGCAATTTGAGGCGCACTGCACTGAATGAGCAGCCATAAATTGTGGCCTGATTGACACGACTCGATATGCCAGGCCCGAAATAAGCCCCCAATTGCATGCACTGTGTGATATGATGAATGCATGCCGTACTCGGAAATTTGCAGGAGACTTTTAGCTATCGAGAAAATAATAATTGATAGATGGATGGATAGTTTTGCATGTTAATAGACTTTGCGCCAGATACTGATATGGCACTAATGAATAGGCTTAGTAATCTTCTTCTTCTTGAAACTGAGAGCTCTCAGTAGGTGCCGAAATTGTCAGCTTTCATTTCAAGTTTAAATATTCCCACTTTGCACGATTTTGGAACGCTAATTATTGTAGCTATTTTTGAGATAATGTCCTGATATAATTGAAAGCCGCGTATCTTTGGCAGATAGTTTCAAAATTCACAAAATTTGCATGTCTCGGATAGTAAATTCCAGTATATTTTCGAGAGCTTGTCAATGCAACAAGTTCTTGAAAAGCCAGAGAGTAGATAACGAGTGAGTTGCAAAAGGGCGGGGAGGCGTGTTCGCTACATCGCACTTAACAAAATTTAAATTGGATTTCGAGCAGAAGTCAGAATTTAAATTACTTCCGAACACTGTCACCAGAAATACAAAATGCTTACAAAATCTGTAGAAATATTAATATTTTAGTCGCTTACATGTCGCTTTTATTAGGTAGGCCTTGGACGTAACCGCACAGCATGGATTTGCGTTACGATAGGGTCCAATTTCCGACAGTTTTTACTCGCGAATCCCGGCATCATCATTCACACGAACACCATGAGGCGGCATCGTCCGGCCAGACACCGGAGCGACAGGCGGAGAATCCACAGCCGGAGCACTCGCGCCACGGCAGCGCAGGACACGGCGGATCCATGGTCTTCCATGTCGGCAACAGGGAAACAATTCTGTTCGGATTCTGGACCACAAGCTCTACGACATCGCTGGTACTCTCCTGCCTAATCGTTTTCATAATTGCCATCGGCTACGAGGCACTCAAATGCTATCGGGAGTGGTTGAAAAAGTGCTACAAGAAGCGCCAGGAGGGCGGCAGTGATCGAGGCAGCACAATGACCACACAGCTGGCGGCGTCACCGACGCTGATCGATGCCTATTCGTCGCCCCTGTCGCCTGTAGTGCCGGCGGGAGCGGGAGCCGACCAGAGTCAAAATCAGGCTCCGCTGACGACACGTGTGCCGTGGCTGGCGCTCACTCACTGGTATCAGACGCTGTTGCATATGCTTCAAGTGACCATCTCGTTTCTGCTGATGCTCATCTTTATGACATTCAACGTGTGGCTCTGCATAGCCGTTGTCCTGGGCGCCGGAGTGGGATACTTTATATTTTTCGCGAGGAGCGAAAATGTGTCCGACCACTGCAATTGAGGTACGTCCGTCCATTCCAATATCCAATGCCTGCCTGCGCTCCACTGTCTATATGATTTCTGTGTTGTCTATATGCTTGTGCTAATGTATTTTTCTAATTAAACCAAGTTATAAAAATATCATAACAAAAGTGGCTACCAGCCGCCCGCTCGTCCTAATTGTTCATGTTTATGGCTCGTAAAACAATGACTGCAGCTACCGAATAACCGACGAGAGACCAGAGAAAAAAGACAAAAACAAAAAAAAAGAATACAACTGCGAATGCGCCACACAACAAAGAGGAAAGTGAGCCGAGCCAAGGCAGTGCTGGCTGCCCTCGTGGTCAGCTGGGCGTATACGTAATCTACACCAAATAAAAATGGCAGACAAAGCTCTTCCTTTTATCCTTCTAATTACATAAGTAGAGCTCGAGCAGCATCTGCTCCACTGCCCCACTGGGGGCAGTGTATGCCGAATTCGTTCAATTTAAACGCACATTATCTCTCTCTTTGCGTTGCTATCTTTAGCAGCTTTATGGCCGTTTTACGAGCCCGCGCCCTCCTCCTCCCCCGTCTCCTACACCAACTTTCCTATGTACATACAATATATCTACATAATATGTATATGTACATATATATTTATATTTACCTGCTCAGTTTTTATTCCAGTTTGTGTCTGACGTTTTCATAATGCCCGCAATTATGAGGGCGATAAACCTTTGGCCAGGTTTACTTGCGCGCTACCAGTGGCCATTTATCGGCGCTTGCCAACATTCAATTAATATTTTAATAAGCTGCCTTTATGCCATTTGCCATTTGCCAAGCGGATAACGCAATTTGGCTTTAATACGCCACGCTGCACATGAAAACATGCAGCGCAGCCGCAGCGCAGTCGAAGCGCAGTCGAACTGAATTCAGCTTTAATAATTTACACACATGTATTCAAGCACATTTATGTGTGTGTGTGAGTGTGTGTGTGTGTGTGTGGGTGCGCTTGACCCATGGGTCGAGCTGTGCAGCAGCGGTCAGAGTCAAAGCGGAAGCGGAAATGCGTTCATGCATGCCAATTTGAGCCGTCATCGAGTCCAGGCTGACATCCATCAGACATCGCCCTTTCAACGGAGCCTGATTAATGAGCATGCACGTATACAGCACGATAAGACGCTTATGAACTATTGCGCTAATGAATTATAACTGTTTAGTGATTGCTTCACATTACTCCATTCTGCAGCAGCGCATTCAAATGGAGCAAACGGGTTTCTCTTTCTCTTCAGAGAGCTAGATCGTTTTATTGCCAGACAGTGAATACCCTTTAATTTTGTTACATTGTATCCCAGTCTCACATCATGTTGCCGCACTACGCGTCTCTGAACTGCGAGGGCATATACGTGAAATATATTTTATTTGTCGGCGTATTCTGATGGGCGTCCATGGCGGAGTAGAATATACGACCCAACTCCAAAAAGGACAAATGGAATAGTTTCAAGTAGCTGTTCCAGTGCTTCTTCAGTATCTCGCGATTGGCGTTGTGGGCGGGAAAGGCCGCGGCCTTTCCGTTCTGCACCAGGGTCCGCAGGCGCTTCATCTGCATAAAGTTATTGTTCAGCATGTGCATCACGTTTTTCATGACAATTTTGGCCTGGTTGTATTTGCGCCGGCACTCCACTTGGGAGTATCGCTTGCCGTAGCGCGCTCGGATCCACTCGAGCAGCAGCGGCACGTGGTGCACCTCCGGCAGCGTGGGCAAAACGAAGCGTTGATCATGGGCCACCCGGTCCAGGCCCTTGCGCAGCAGATCCTGCATCAGATCCAAGTCGTCGGCATCGTAATAGGTGTATCCCAGGTCGATTCGATCACCCGTGTCGCTTTTGTGAGAATTCGAGCGCGCCTTTTGATACTCTTTGTCGAAGAGCTCGGTACCCTCTTTGAAACGGCGTTTGGCCAAGCGATCCACCAGTGCGTCTACCTCGCAATTGCGATCCTCCTCTTCTGGCTCATCAGCATCGTCCTTGAGCGCCTTGATGACCGCCGACTTTATTCGTTGCTCCTGCTCGTCCTTCTCCTCGCCATTGATGGCGTCAAAGAGCTTCTGATAGTTGAACTTGTGGAACCAGGCATCCTGGCTCAGCTGAAAATATTTGCTGTCAGAGCAACACTGGCGTCGAGAGCGTTCCTGGGTCTGAACCTTCTCGCTCTCAACGCCAGTGTCACTCCATCGCAGCTCTGAGTCTCGTGGCCGTGTCTCATCGGAGCTTTGAGCACATGGGCATTCCCGTACACTTTTGAGTTCAAGGTCATTAGGAGTATTGTCTATGACTGTGGGTGGTACGCATTTGTCTGGCAAGTGAAGGCCTAGGCAGGAATCAACAATCCTACACACATTATCATCTTCCATCCTGTCAATATCGTCTTTGCTGAGGTAAATGAATCCTGGATCACATGGATCCATAATTAAGCGTTTCCTGATAGCTGCGACTCGCTCCTTCTTAGTCATCTCACGAAACTGGGCCAGATAGCGCTCCGACATGCGATCCAGATCTTCCAGAACGCGCCGACGAGTATTCTCTCGCCTCTTCAAGTCCACATCCAAGAATCGCGTGGAAAGCTCTCGTTTGATCTTAGCCAGATTATCGCGTAGCGACTCCTCCATTTGGCTGATGAACTTGTGGTGTCCGCACAGGGAAGTCAAATCAGCATTCGGACGCTTTTTCGATCTCAGCGTGCACAGAATCTTTTGAACTTCTTCATTTAGCACCGATCTGGCGATGCGTTCCGAATGATTGAAGGTGTATTTGGCAAACCAACGGGACTTGAGCGACTGATGTATCAATTGCGGCTCGGCTGTGGGCAAGGGAATCGGCTGCTTCGGCCGATGGACGAAATGTCGCCGCTGTCGAGGAATAGGCAAAAAGATCTTCTCGAAATAGGGCGACTGGACGTGCCTTGATTTTGACTGGATCTTGGCTAGTTCCTTATTCAGATCGTTCATGAGCTTCGTTTGGCTCGACTTGAAGCGACCCACCTTCACCTGGTCCTGCTTCAATCGTATAGCCACCGACTCATGCGGCAGCGGCAGCACGCGTTCCAGTTCACTCAGAGTGGGAAAGAGGTCCAGCCAGAAGATGGCGGACATGATTATGCGCTCGTTCAGCTCATAGATGACGCCATGGTTCGTCGTCTTGTAGTACATCTCCATGAGGAACCACAGAAAGGCCACGTCGTTGCCGCGGCTCATCTGCAGCAGTCGATTCAGTCCGCTCGGCGGCGGCCGCGGCACTATGCCCAATTTGGCCAGCAGACGCTGTGACCGATGCGTGCTACACTGTAAAATATCGTCGCCCAAGGCGCGCTTCAGGCCATTCGCGGCGGCCAATTGGCCCTCGGAGAGGCCGCAGTACCACAATGGCCCTTTTAGGGCCTCGTCTCCGATCTGCTCGCGGATGACCTGGTGGATGTGCTCCACTTGCTGGGTGAATTCCGGATCGTACGTGAACACCATCTCGAATCAATTGAAATTTCGAAAAATAACTTAAGACTTTGATGAAATCAAATTCAAATCACAGGAATTTCAAGTCACAATTGATCCGAATGAAAGGGTGCTGATCATAATTGATAATGGATTGGATTGAATTCTTATTAGAAAAGTCACAGAAGAGCCGAGAGCTTGTTATTAGCTATAAGTAGTTTATACAAGACCATTTCGAATACAAATTGTATTCATCTCAATCAGCATTTTATCTAAATCTCCTTCTCACTCTTTTTAAATCGAATTTAATTTGAGATCTCTCTCTTCCGCAATCGTATTTTATGAGATCATTTTTGACAGTTGTCAAATTGGCCACAGATACAAACTAATTAAGGATACGACTCTTATCCCGACCAAGGCAAGTCACAAATATTTCGAGCTAAAAGCTTTTTGGACAACAGCCACAGCCATCAACTAAGGCATACATGTATATATATCTGAATGTGTGTTTGTGTGTGTGTGTGCATGTGTGTCTGCTTGCGCCTTGAGTGTTTGTGACAATTTGCTGGTCCTTTGCAGCCCGCAGAAGTACATCATTAATTTATTAGCAAACCAAATAAGGACTCGGCTACAATCAGGACTCAGACTCAGCATTTTATTCGCAGGACACGCAGGCCACACGTGTCGCCTGCGATGTGTGAGTGTGTGCTTTAGTTGCTTTGTTTTGTCAGCAGATGCCTGCGGCCATTTCTCAGTTGCCGCTGATTGGACTCGCTGCTGTTTGGGCCGTGGAGCGCGCGAGTTTACAATTAACTTTGCTGCTTTAAGCGTGCCCCGTTTTCTAGCCAATAATTTATGACTTTCTACATTCGACTGTCAATTAAATTCTTTGGAAAATCAGAGCATTACCCGTCGCAGACATCACGAGGAGGAGGCCCGAATGATTTATGCGTCGACTGGTTGACACTTTTTGGTCAACATATACACACAATCAATTTATGTATGTGTGTCTATGGGCATTTCCCTTCTGTTTGTCAGTACACATGCATGTGTGTGTGTGTGTGAGTGTGTGTGTGAGTGAAGTGCTTTTGCTAGTTTCCTTTTTCCTATCACTTTCAGCCATACGACACGTGGCCAACGCCTGCAGAGCTGCTTATGTTAATGACCCGTGCCAGAACCCCCTTAGCCCTGCCCGACCCGCATCGGAATCTGGACCCGGCTTAGAGTCCTCTGCCGATGGGACAATTGGCATGTGTTTCAGCCCATTTTCATGCGTTTCGCTTTGCATGTGACACTGAGCCGGAGCTGGGTGTTAGATCTTAATAATAGATACGCCCACTCGCATTGTCAGGTAAACTTTATCTCAGTGTCCATATATCAAGCAAACTCGAGTGGAACAGAGACCATAATGGACGGCACGCCAGAGGCATCTTTAATGTTTTTGCACTCTATGTTCCTTAAAGCTTCAAACGAATTGTGGCCAGGGGGCTTCACTCCAGTGTCGAATATAAATGCCACAATTTTTACGTCAGTTTATCGGTTATTAATGTCATATCATCCAAAAACGAAAAAAAAGAGAAACTTTAAAAAAGCATCATCCGGTTTTTTGTGTAACGAATTGTGGTTGGCAATAAAAACAGGCAATGGATATATAGGTTAGCGAATACACTACAATTTTTATATATTCCCATACGTATACATATAAATATTTATCTATCTAACTAAAATACAATCAAACGAATTTTTATTTTCTACTTTCCTTTGACTCGAATATTTTATTTTATATATCATATTATTTGAAGTGTTTCATCTTCAATGATTGCACATTCCCTTTGGACTTCAATGTTTGCTGTCAGCTCACATAGCTTTCAATTTGCATCAGAATTGGACTGTTGCCAATGCGCATTGAGCCCTCCTCTCTAAGCAGTTTATATCTTAAGCTCATTTCAATGCGGCCAACTCTCGATATGAAAGTTTAAAATGTTGCCAGTGCGCCGTAAATCGGGGAATGCTCTTAAATTAAAGTGAAGCAGGCTTTGGGCTATAACCATTTTTTGTGAAATTTTAATTAAAAATACCAGCGGTAAAAAGTGTTTGGATGTGAACATCATATCATACATACATCGTATTAATGCCTGACCGCACAGCCGAATGAGATGGGGCTGCACAGGACAGCAATGAAAATGGAAATACGGACGGAGGAGTGCCCGAAGTGACGTACGGGTTGTCCGAGGCGGGTGGCATACGGGCTGCCTGACAGAGTGGCCCACAGTTTGATGGATAGACAGACTGAAGGGCAGGCTAATGATAACTGACTTATACTTAAATTGGCTGACTGACCAAATGACTGATTTGTACACACATCAAACACCTGATCAGTTGACAAATCTCCAAAGCAGTAGTGTGATAAGACGTACTGCTTGATAGACAAATTAACTGACAGATTGTAAGAGCGTCTGAGGTATATGTTGATAAAGGGCTAGACTGAAAGACTTATTGATATATTGATATATTTAGATATTGATATATTGAGATATTGGTATATTGGTATATTGATATACTAGTATATTGGTATATTGGTATATTGATATATTGGTATATTGGTATATTGGTATATTGGTATATTGGTATATTGGTATATTGGTATATTG
>NW_022045863.1:441658-467781 GCF_001654015.2 Drosophila navojoa | reverse complement strand
TATAAGGTATAAGGTATAAGGTATAAGGTATAAGGTATAAGGTATAAGGTATAAGCTCGTAGAGAAGGGGAGAATTAAAGCAAATCGCATCTACATATTTTTATTTAATTTTTGTCGCATTTCTATTTGAATTTATTCATTGTGCAATTTGCATTGAAAACGAGTTTCGGAACTGGTTTATTTATTATAAAGTCTATTTGAATGAAGGTATTCTAAAGTGAATACAGAATTCAAAAGTGCTAAAGTTAGTCAGCGCAGCATTCAAGGATTTCAGGCAACGGACAATGGCTGCAGCTGGCAGCAGGTGTACGAGTACCAGATACGACTAACTCCTTCAATTCAATGCCCGTGCGCTGATGCGCGCGTAATTGTAACCAAAAGCCCATTAATGCGCTTTCTATGCATGCCAAACGAGTGAGTGTGTGAATATGTGTGTGTGTGTGTGTGTAGTTTTGCGTGGGCAGTTTTGGCAGCTTTTGTGTCAGCTTCGCTGCCCACTTTGTTGCATTTGACTGGCTTAATCCGGGCCACTCTGCAGTTGCCATTGTTGTCCGGGAATTAGCATTATAAATTGCTGAAAGTTAGATAACCTCCATATAAGAGTCATTCAAAGTGGCTCATTAGTGGCGTTGAGTGGGTCAAGTGGCTCACTTAATTAACTCAAAGGGATCGTTATGGTAGCAGCAACTGCATTACTTGTTGGGGAATTGCATGAAGTCACTGTTAGCTGAAAAGTCATGCGAAAACATTTACGAAATGGGAGTGTTGCAGAGAGCGAGAGAGATAGCGGGAGAGAAAGAGAGAAAGTTGACCATATTAAAAGAGGAAAAAAGTGACATACTATATTGCAATTCCAGCTTTTTCAGTGATAGTCCCTGACTCAACTGTTTAATAGAAAGGACATTTAAAAAATGAAACTGCTAAAGTAGCAGCTGCCTTAAACTCCGCCCTCCAGCAAAGAACTGGAAAGTCGTTGAAAAACTGAAAACTTTAAGCTTCGCACGACAACTGCGAGCGGAAGTACATAAAAAACAGAGCAGCTGCGGCAGCTCGTAACTAAAAACAAAATTAGAAACTAAAAGGAAGCTCAACTGGAAACTGTGCAACAATGTGAAGCGAAAGTTGAACATGGAGCAAGTTTTATATGAATAATATGAAAAGAGAGAGACAGGGAGATAAAGCGAGAGAGAGAGAGAGAGAGAGAGAGAAAGATAGAAGCAAAGAGCATGAGAGTGTAAATCTAATATGGAAAAGAAACAAAACAAAACAAAAGTACGAGATCAAAGTGCTGAGCGATTCATGACGTACAAAGCTGCCTCAAAGTGGATGAGTAAATGCCAGTAATGTCCAGAGAGCAACGAGAGAAAAAACTCGGCAAAAGGTGGCATTGAAACATAACGTTGTGACAACCACAAGCCGCATGCACTCCTGCCCAGCATTCATGCGGAGGACGAAGCAACAAAAAAAAAATAGTTGAAGGCAAAATGCCAGCAGTTGAAGGAATGCAACGTGGACGCAAAGCGACTGGCGTCAAAGGGGCTGGAAATTGTTAAGGATGCTCTAATACACACACACACCCACCACACACACACACACACATGGGCATTGGGATTAAGCTGAAGTTAAGACCGGAGACTGTAACCGAAAATGGTTTAGGCCAACTTTTTTCATAAGGTGTTCGGTTACTGAGCCTAAGCTGTTTGGCAACAATTAACAGCTGAGCTTCCTTCTTACGCACACACAGAGTTACGCACGCACGCACACACACACACACACACGTATGCACTTGAGTGACAGCTGGCACACATTGCGTATACGTCATGTTGGGCTTAAAGTATGTATTAAAGCGCTGTGGCTCTGCTGCTGGCACGAGAAATGTTGTTTAATGCATTTCATTTCAAGTTATTTCGGGCAGTTGCAAAAATATTTAACACATCCGCAAAACTTTTGTGGCACGCTGCGGCCATGCGGCAGGCAACAAAAGTGGCCCGAGCCACAACAATAAAACCAACAATGTAGCACACAATGAAATGTCCCCACCACTCACCCACACACACACACACACACAGAGAGACACTGGCTGGCAATGGCGTAGTACGTGAGTGGAGCACAACAAAAGTGGACAACTTGAGAGCATGTTGACCGCCTCCACCGTTGTCCAAGTGTAAACAATTTTTTTTTCTCGTCTTTTTTTTTGGCACTCGCCCCTCCCATCCATCTTGGCCAGGCAGCCCGCCCCTTTGCTGGCAGCTCTTTTATTCGCTTTGCCCTGTCGGCGCTCCTCCAAATCCCAACTAAATCGAAAGTAGCTGCCTCTGCGCATTAAAGGACACATGTCCTTTGGCAAAACGTTACGCTTTTAAAAGCATTTGTCTTTCAGCTCGAAGTACAAAAACAAAATACAAAAAAAAATTAAATAAAATGAAAAAATATCAACTAAAAGCGAAACAAAACTCTAGTTAATTTACAAGCGAAAATAAAGAAAATTTCTTGTGCTTTTAATTCCTTTCCATCAGCCAAATGATCAGATTACTGAGACTGTTCAATGCTCGCGTGAAATTCGAGAAATTCCGTTGCCCGTCTATGAAGCTTTTCAGTTTGAACAGCTTGTCATTATGTACTTGTTAATATGGAGTGTCTGAGCATATATATATGGTAACTTATAGTGGCGACAGTGTGACCAAACCGTATTTGAATTGTTATATCATTAGAGGTATCTGGTGTTGTCTTTCACGAAGGGAAGAGAGGCGCCAGATGAAGCAAAGGGAGATCTCATGATCTGCTGAGATGCTGATCTGATCATTGAATCAGAGAGCGACGTGTTTTAGTTGCCTAATATCCTTAAGATACAAGTGGTTTAACTCACCTATGAAGATACCTATGAATAAAAATCCAAGACTACGGACAGAATTTAGCCACACTCTGTAGAGAAAACGACGAAATTTCATTGGCAATAACAGAGGAAACACACTTACACTTCGAACGATGCACCCTGTATAAGCTTGGCTCTCAGCTCCACTTAAAGACAAAATCACATTATAGAATCTATAAAACAAATCGAATCGAATCCAAATTCACTTTATCTTCTTTATCTCCTAGAGTAAATAGCCTTTAGCACAATATAATTAAACTTTGATTGCGAGAGCAGAAATTTGTAATTAAACAATTGATAAATGGCATCGACGGCAAAGCGCCTGCATTTAAGATAAGCCGAGTGCTTATTGATTATTAAACTGGTCAGTGCACAGCAAGAGCAGGAGCTGGGGCGTCCTGGATGGCATGGCCATGCAATCCGGTTAGCCAGTCGAACACAAACTTGGCAGCTGCAGCCGGAAAAGGCCAAAACAAACAAAGAAACAAACGCCGTTTGCCAACTGAATACGAAATGAAGTCTCGGCTCCAGGTGAGAATGCGAGAGTCGAGAGCAGTGGGGAAACAGCTGTATAAAGCTAACTTGATGTGTGTGTTTCTCTGTCCATGTGTGTGTGTGTGTGTGTGTGTACTGGTGTTGTGCTGGACAGTCAATGCCATCAATTCAATGGATGTGCGTCAAGTGCTGCTGCTGCTGCTGCTCCTGTTGGCTTAATGCTTTGAGAGGGCCAACAAAACAAAGGAGGAGCAGGCGCTTAAATTTGCTATAAATGCGGAAGTGTGCGCTTTGCCGCAAACTTCGGATACAAACCAGCAGACACACACACACACACACACACACACACACACACATGCCACAGCTACACTGTGCTACACAATCATGTTTGCCGTTTTGTTGCAAAAGTTTTGGCTTTTAAATGGCTTTTACTTTTTTGCCGTATGGCTCCCAGTGGCATCATAAAAAAGCAAAGGTAAATCGAAGTAGAAACAACCACAGCAACACCAACAACAACAACAACAACAACAACAACAGCAATAAGAACAAGATGAAGTAGCAGAAGCAGAGGCAAAGCAGCCAGAGTTATAAAACATTAAATTTCATGCCTGAGCATGGAGCGACAGGCATTATAAGAACTTTGTCTCAGCTCAGCAGAGCAGCTCGCAGGCGTCGCTGTTTTTATATTGGTAGTAAATAGGACCAACTTTTCTTACCAAATTGTTATTAATTGAGCTTTATAGTTTTTCGAACTGTTCATTAGCCAAATGCGTCCCACGTCGACATTTCAAACTGTGCATCGATGCTATATTAAGGAGAAGCAACAGGCGTCGCTCGCACTGTAGTCGAATCACAGTTGTCCTGGATGTATAAATATATAAATTTATTATAAAATATATGCATGCTTTATAATAGCATGCTTTTAGAGTAACTAGAGTAATAGAGATTATAACCAATCAATATTATGGGCTATCAAATTAGACATATCTTATGGGATATCTGCAGAGCTTAAGTCAGAATAAATGATGCATACTATAATATAGCAGAAAGGTAGATTTAAGCTTGAAGATTCTCTAAAACTAAGGAGGTAACTTCACTTCAAGCAACTTCAGAATAGTTGTAATAACTCAATAAGATTCAATTAAAAGCCTGGCCTATATAGTTACGTGTGCAATAAATAGTTTGAATGTATTATATAGTTATAAGTAATTATAGGTTGGAATCTCTCTTCCTCTCTATGTTAGCTTACTAAGCGCTTACTGCAGCTGAGCAAATAGAAATCCCCAAAATCTAGTCTTTTAACAAAGTGAATATGAGATCGAATAGATAGATACCCTAATCTAAGTACTTCCACTATAGACTTTTCTAGACTAGATTGCAGCTTGTTAAGCAAAAGTTAGCTATATTTAATATACCCTCCCTTGAAGCACATGCAAAGGGTAGCTGTGCTGCCAGAGAGGGTATGCCGTAGGCAGGCGAATTCGCCTCCTTATACAAGAAGATATTACGCATTTACCTGACGTGTGGAGCTGGAGACTTTAAGCTTCATTTAATCTAGAGTTCCTGGTGAAGGGCTCATCCAGCAGATGGCTGAGTGAGTTGCGTGTGTAGCTATGCTCAGGATGGGGGCTTTTTTGGGGCTTGCGGCCATCTTTGGCGGCTTTGTGGTGCTCAACAATGGGCGCAGGTCACAAAGGCCGAGCGGTCTCAATATTAACCAGATGAAGGTTATTTCATTTGCTTTTAATTTAGTTATAGCAGACGAAGGGGCCGCCGGGCATGACGGCACACAAGCAAGCAATCAGTGGTCGCTCAGGCCGAGTTCCTTTCGAGGTCCTTGACAACCTGTTGCTGTTACAGGTAATCCTTTTTTGATTTCTCAAGACCTGCCCACACAGCCAACGGCACAAACTAATTTTTTAATACATCAGCAAGCACACACAAACAAACACACACACACACACACATACACAGACAGAGAGAGGAGGCGAGAGATACAAATTGTATTTTGTGGCAGTCCTGTGCTGGCATCCTTTTGAGCAGTCAGCCCCGATTCGAATTAGGGGCGTGCCCAATTGTGTACAGCTCATTAGCTGAAATGCGCACACAATGGGCAGCTGGCCAAGCGGCTTACAATCGGAACAATGCCAGCCAATGGCCAGGAAGAGGTCCTGCAACCGCCCCTAATTAAGCGCTGCAAACCAACATCTAGGATATCCGGCTCTTTGTGCCAAGACTTCACGAATCCATGAATTGCGCCTTTGTGCACAGCTCCCCAGAATCATGAATCATTACACAAATTACACAAATTGGTAAATCATTGGAATCACATTCAAATGGAATCTATTTAAACTATAAATAGCTGGCATTGAGCCTTATAATTTAATAATAATATTTGTTATATATATGTACCATGAAAATAACATATATAGTAATAATAACATTAAGAAAATTATTTTAAAAAATAGCCAATTGTTTAATAAATTATATTTTAATTTATACATTAACTATTTATGCTCTAAGAGCTTTTATAATAAATCTTTGTTTATTTATTTATTTATTTTTCTTTTTTTTTTTTCTTTTAATCTTTTGAAAGTAGTGTGAGAAATATCTATCCTTTGCTCAGTTGCAAGTAAATCGTGTTGCAATATCATATGTATTATCTGGTTATAACTTAGTATAAAATGCCAATGCAAGAATTAAGAGCATAAAGTCATTCAATCAAGTTTCCAATGAAAAACTCCTATAAAATTAAAAAAAAAAAAATAAAATAAATAAATGCAATAAAACAAAAACAAAAATTAAAAATCTAGTCAAAGTATTTAAAGACTTAAGCTTTAATTTCAGTTAGCTAGTCAATAAATCTCTCTGCGATTTAAATGTTTAGTAGAGCTTTCTCAAACTAAGCCTCAAGTCTCTCACTACTTTCCAAGGAGAATCTCTTATGCGTCACATATTTACATAAATCCTTTACCATTTCGTTAATCGACTTCATTTTTTTTTTTTCGGTTGGCATTTTCAAATACGGAAAACCGTTAGTCACTACGAGGAGCAGTCCAAGTGGCAGTGGAGCAATCCTTGGGTAAGCAATTGCTTTCAATTGGAGAGCCCATCGCATCGCTGTAGCAGTGCCTGGCGCCCATCATCATCATCATTCAAATGCCAAACACTCGATTGAGTGGCAAGCAGTGTCGATAATCAATCAATGGCCATGTTCCCAATTCCCTCCCTGGACTGGGCCATTTCAAATTGGCTTGCGGCTGGCAACATGACTCTTGAATGGCGAACAGCTTTGACCTGATTATGTCTACTTATTTGCCTTCTTCTTTTTTACCTAGAACTCAACTGCATTTTCATTGAGAGCACAAAACTCGAATGGAATTGGCCTCAGCTGCAATGCAGATACACCTTAAGATTCTTAAACATACCTAGAGCCCCTTAGAAATGGTAATAGTTGTGTGAGAGGAGGCGAAGAGCAGGAAGCAGGAGATGTGGCAGACCCCATTGAGTGTATATAGAGAGTATATTACATATGTATATAGCCTTACGGTCACTTCGTCCTAGAGTCTGTTCGTCCATATAAATGTATTGATGAGACAAATTACAGATTTCATATTTTAGTTCTTAGAAATATTTGATGTATATTCTTCTAAATTAAATAGAATTTAATATTTATTTATTTCGGTAACTTATTCCACTTTTTTCAATTTCAATTCCAGTTCTTAATCTATATGAAGATAATATCAGATGCATTTATCGCTGATAAGCCAAAAAGTGTTTTCTCTATAGCCGTAAAAATGCAGAAGTTAAAAGGATTAAATACAGTTTATGCTTAACCCGTTGATAAACAAAGTTGCAGCCTGCTCAAACACAAACACAAACAAAAACACAAATACAAATATAAGCAACAATACAAACACAGACAGAGACAGAGACAGAAAGAGACAGAGAGAGAAACAGAGACAGGCAAACAAACAGGACACAAAGTTGCGGCAACAAAAGCAAACTCGGCACTTGAGATAATAACTTGGCTGCTGGGTATACCGTATACGATACGTGAGGTCCTGGTGGGGGGCTCATTGCTCTCCGGCGGACTGCATGGAGTGCGGCGAGTGCAATCAATGGCCAAACACTGTTGCATTTGCCAGCCAGCGAATATGCGGGCTCATAAAACATTTCAGCGCACCGTGCACACGGCCAGCTGAACAAATGAACTCAGCTACAAAATGTAGGCCAAAAGCCCCCTCCAAAAAAAAAAAAAAGGAAAAGAAGGAAAAATTGGGAAAAAACAAAACACTTCGAGCTGCACACAATTTATGATGATTATTTGTGTATAATAAATGGGAAGCCATGGCAGAGTTACCTTTGAGTGAAAAGAGAGAGAGAGGGTGGTAGGGAGAGAGAGATAGAGAGAGAGAGAGAGTGAGTGAGTTGAAAGGCAAAAAAGGATTCATACGCCTTGTCGTCCTTTGTTGGCATTCCTATGACATGTTTAGCCACTAAGGACTAATACCAGCAGCTGCTGCAATGGCACAAGTGATGGACTAACAGATACTCTGTAAAATAACGGACTTAGTGTAACAAAAAAAAACTATTTGTGGATATATGTAGAGAAAAAATATTCACCCGATGTACTTTTGCTGTGATTTTTATGTTTAATTGAAATCTGTTGCTTGTTTTATGAAATGTGATTATGAATACTGAGAGTTTACTTAATCATGTGAAGAACGTGAGCTGGTATGCCCGAAATGTGAGTTGGAACGATCTGGAAATGCGTTTCTCAAAAAGTCAAAAGGTGAAACCCAGATTAAAATTTGGCTTCTTATAAAAATATAAAAATGTTATAGAGTTTTCCAATAGACTAGTGTTTAGCAAACACACACTAGATACCTTATACCTTATATAGGCCACATATACACTATTATATAATATATTATAATATTATGGAATATATACTCTATTTTATCTACATTCTGTTGCCTCGACCCCAGCCCAGCCTAGCCTAATAGCTCCTGTTTACAGGGTATAGCAACTATAATGTAACAACATTTGTGCCAAACGAACTTGACTCATAAATGTTAGTCAGGTGAGGTGTGTATGTGTGTGTGTGTGTGTGTGTGTGTGTGTGTGCTTATATACATTTGTAGCTGTCGCATTTGGATACCCCTTTACTTACGAAATGAGGCTTAACAACAACGCAGTGAGCCAGCAGCTCCCGGGCCATAAATGATTTATATGTATGTGTGTAAGTGTGCGTGTATGGCCAAGTATGGCTTTCAGCCGCGTCTCGCCATGCAAATCTTCCGGGATCCGGGCGGGCCTTTGTGCTGCACAAAGCGAGGCCTTCTTTGGCTGCCAGCAGATACCCTGTCACGCTCTAGCAGCCGCAGCTCGATTGATTAGGGTGTGGACTGGTCGCATACATAAGCTCCTTGTTCGGGATTTGTGATGGAGATGCTTTTAAAATGTTCCCTCCCACGCTGCGTTGCGTCGATGTCATCTGTGGGACAGGATTTCGGTTGTCTTCGTTTCATTTAGTTTTTTTTTTGTTGTGCAGGTGGAATTTTTGTGCTTCTCTTATGTGGCCAGGGCTGAGGACTTGCGTCTCTAGCCACACGAGCCGAAATGAAAGTGGCGCTGAAATCTAATTTGCTGCGCTTGCCAATGCGAGCAGCCCAGCCGCCCGGATAGATGCCACATGCCATCCGCCGCCTACCACATGCCGCACTGCAGTCTCCGGGGCGTGCCGCGGGCATGGCTGAAGCCAAAATGGATTTTAGCGAGCGATTTGTGGCCGGGACGAACCCAAAGCCCTAGCCCTAGCCCCAGCCCTAGCCCCAGCCCTAGCCCCAGCCCTAGCCCCAGCCCTAGCCCCAGCCCAAACCAAAGCCGTAGCCCGCAGCAAAATGAAACCAAATGGCATCGGCTGACGTCTGCCTCGCCGCGCCCACCGCCCTGCTGCTGCCCACCTGCTAACGCGCAGTCTGAAGTGCACTGAAAAAAACTTGGTAAATAACATTTTCGGTCTACTTAGAAGTTAAATTATAATTTATTTAGATTTAGATCAGGCTAAAAAGCTTACGAAATAGGAATTATTATTGAGTTCAGAGCATCAAAAGCCTTTAGAAATTCAGTAAAGTTCCCCTTTTTTCAGGCATTCATTAAAATATTTAATATTAAACAACAAAAAAAGAAATTCATATCATACAAAAATACTCCAGATTTCAAAATAAAATAAAAATATCAAAGTCTGCAATCGGAAACTTTATCAATTTAATGTTCACACTTTTTTCTCGCAGTGTAGTTTGGCTTCCGTTTTGCTTTGGCTGCTTTAGTCGAAGTTGATTGTCCGACAGTTGCTCGCACAGTTGTTGTTGTTGTTGTTGATATGTTTGTTGGTATTTGGGCAAGGGGATTATGACCCTGATCTGCTCAGGTGCTGCCCGTGTGTGCAGCAACGCGTGTGTCTCCCTCTCTCTCTCTTTCTATGTGTGTGTGTGTGTGTGTGTGCATGTGTCCCATGTAGCTCAAGTTTCACTTTACAAACTGCATGCCAATGCCTTCACCCACTAATCCCCAAGCATTCCCCCCACCCTCTCTCTCTCACTCTTCTTCTGCTGCCTGCATGTTTGTTTGCTAACTTTCTGGTTAGTCCTGTTATTGGTTTACGGGTCGCCTGTGCCCGTCGCCTGGGCGTGTCATTAATATTAGGTGCCATTTTTTTCGATGTTAAAAGTTTCTTTCCCGGGTTGAGCGTTTATCGTAGCACAGCTTTTAGCGCAGTCGATGCATTCACCACCTGCTCCTGCCTCAGATCTTGCCCCCACCCCCTCTGTCGGCTGATAATGAAAAGTTTTTGCACTGGCTTTGACACTGTCGCATCCACATAAACAAGTTGAAACTTTAATTGCATTACACACAGCTCTGCGCGTGGTTAATTATGATTTATGCGTGCCCGACACCTGAATACCCTGTACACATTTAATGAATACATTATAATACTGTCATCGACAATGATCATAATTCTCAACTTAATTTAGTCCAAGCATTAATTAACAATCTAACATCTACTACTACTGGGTAATATCCATGAATTCCTTAACTTGTTTAGTCATAGTTAGTTTGGGTTAGTTCGAATCAAGCTCTATATAAATTTACATATATACGTATACATTCAAATAAAATACCTAATTCCTTCTTCCTCTCTCCTTGACTCCCTTTCCTTCTCTCGCTCTCCCTTACACACACTTTTTGATCAAATTTTTCATTCCACATTAAAATCTTAAACAAATTATTCATAAACTTCCATTCATTATTATTTTCCTGACCACTTATATAGATATTATTTCCTTAACGATCTACTTAAAAAAAAGCCATCGAAACATTATGTGTTATTAAAATTCACATTTTTTAATACCTTTACAAATTCAATATATAAAAAAAAAAAAACTTTGCTTCATCAAAATCGTTTGCCTTTCTCTTGTTGTTGTTGTTGTTGTTTTCCTGTGTTTGCCATATTATCTGCTTCATCTTCTTGTTCCGAATGATTTAGCAGACCGCACAAAAAAAAAAAAAGAGGAAAAACCGTAACAAACGCCCTTTGCCTGCTCGTATGTGTGTATGGGCGTGACAGCCCCTTTTGGCAGCTCCACCTTGTGTCCTTATCTGATTAAAGGCAGCGCAGCAAAGGCGACGACAGAGCAGAGAATAGAAAGAGTAGAGAGAGACACAGACACAGACGCAGACGGGCAGAGAGAGAGAGGAATAGAGGGAGAGAGGGAGAGCGAGAGAGCTGTTTGCAATGCATGCAAAAATGCTTAACATGTAATTGTGCTCATTCATACACATGCAATAAGTGTGTGTGTGTGTGTGTGAGTGTGAGCACATAAAAAGGTGCGCTGCTGTAAAAGCTAATTAAAATTTCATTACAAAACAGTGTTGCAAAGTGCATTTGCCCCTATTAAGAAGAAATAATAACAGTGCTGTGACAACAATACAACAAACGAAAAATAAGGCAGAAAGAAAAGTTGAGAAACTTATTCTAATGAAAGAAACAAACTTGGCCTTATCATTCAATTAACTTAATTAGTCAGCTTACTCTGGTTTATATTTAAATTCATTATTTCCTGTCGGCCGGCTTTTGGCGAACAGTTTACAGGGTATCAAATAGAATTAAGCTTTGTATTAGCTCTACAAACCTTCTCACATAGATGGCAATGATTCGGCAGTAGCGCTATCTGTTGTTCGATCTGATAGACGTACTCTATCTGGCTCCACCTATTTCGTTCATTACAGTGGCATATAATTATTGCTCCTCATGTTGAGGAACGACTGCTTCTGTTATAACAGAACTGTTGTTAGTAGTTAAACAATAACATAACTTGGCTGTGAGCAGTTTGTTCTACATTTAATATTTATTGAAATTTCGTCTCTAAAACGACTCGGGCATGTAAGCAGCATATTCAGGCAAAGACGTCTGTTGTCTTTCTCTATAACAGTGCCATTTTGAGCGAACCACCAGTTCATTTGAACACACTATGTGATTAACAGAGCACTGTTAAAACAAAAGTGTTCCCATGAACAATGTTGGGCAACATGAATATTGTTATTGTAGAATGTGTTGTTGAAGCGTGCGGTCGGTTGTGCGGTCGCTTGAAACTAAATTAAATCAGTTTGAATGCAAATAAATAATCGAAACTAGATGCATTGCTTAGAAAATGTGTACGCAATAAGTAATTATGAAAAACACCAGCTCTAATAATACACTCGTTAAACGCTACATTGATATTTATCGGTCTCGTTTGCTGGCGCGTTTCGAACTCGAAAAAGAAAAGAAGGGCAACGTTGAATTATTTTTTAATTAGTTTTAATTAAGCATTAAAAGCAAGCAAATAAAAACACAGAATTTCAATTGCACTCTGTTTTGTGTGACTTGTGAGTGAAGAAGAAGAAGCAGTACCAGCAGCAACAACAACAGCACCAGCACCATCAGCAGCAACAGCATCGACAACTATAACAGCGAACAACAATAAAGTGATCGCGCGTCGTGCGCGAGAGTTTTTGTCCGCGTATGTGTGACCTGTGTGTACGTACGCGTATTAGTGTGTGTATGTGTGTGTGTTTGTGCTGGAATGGAATGCAGTTATGAAAAAAAAAATAAATAAATAATTGAGAGCGCGCGCCCGCGCCTTGCTTGCTGCCTCTCTCTCTCTCTCACTCGCTCGCTCGCTAGCTCACTTGCTCGCTTATCGTGTATCGCGTCCGTGGAAATATGTTGTTGTATGTATGTAGTACATTGCACAAGGCAAAGTAATACAAATAGCATAAACAAGAGAAACCGAAAAGCCAAAATCGAAAGAAAAAAAACGCGCGCCAAGTGACAGACAAGTTTTTTATTTTACCAAAATGTCGAATCAACAACAACAACAGCCGCGACAGCTTCCACAACCACATCCACATCATCATCATCACCCTGTGCAACATCATCATCATCAGCAGCCTGGACAGCACAGCGAATTCCCATTGCCGGATGGCTGGGACATTGCCAGGGATTTTGATGGCAAGACCTACTACATAGATCACATCAACAAAAAGACCACATGGTTGGATCCCAGAGATAGGTAAGAGAATTATATATGTGTATATATAAATATGTAGTTATAGAGACGTCTTGTCAAGGAAGCCTTTAAAAAAAAAACCATATAAATTCCAACCGGAAAGAAAAGGTGCGTTGCGCATCTGCCAGCGTAGATGTTTGTGTGCGTGTATATGTGTGTGCGGCTGCGAGTGTGTGTGTGCATTGGAATGCGGTAAGAAGCAGAAGCAGAAGCAAGGCAGAGCGGCAGCAGCTGCAGCCTCAACAGAGAGCCGACAGCAATAAAAGCAAAATAAATTACATATTTTAACAGGGCAGCAAAATAAAAAATGAAAAACAGCAGCAAAATAAAACAAGAAATAAGTTTGAGCATGTAAACATTCCAATGCGATGATTAAGACTCCAAGTATAACTGAACTCAACTGAAGCAACGGCAACAAACAAAAACTGAAATGTAAAACAAAAAAAATGTACAGCAAAGCGAACGGCACAGCGAGCGGTGGCGGCGGCGACGGCGACAGCACAGACAACAAGGCGCAGTGGAGGGAAATGTGAGAAGAGGAGCTGGGGAGTGGGGGCCAAGCTGAGAGAGAGCAAAAGTTAAATAAAGCTCAGCGAATGATCCGCAAAAAAAAAAAACGTAAAACAAAATAAAAGGCAAGCAAAACTAAAAATCCCTCATACGTAATGTATAGAGCTGAGTGTGTGTGTGTGGTGTGTCACACTCATACATGCACACGGCGCACATGGAAAGAGAGCGACTAAGAGAGAGAGAGTGCGAGAGTGAGAGAGCGCGTGCAATAGGCACAGTTGTGTGATCGGATGGTGCGGCTAGCTGTTGTTGTTGACTGCGAGAGGGAGGGGAGCTGACAACGTTCACATCAGGCCATAGATACATTTAGCCATTTGCCGTTTCGCCTCGACGTTCGTTCACATATTTGTGTGCGGCCCGCTCTCTCCAGCTGCGGCGCTCTCGCTCTCTCGCTCGCACTTGCACACGAGCGCTGTCTGTGTCTTTTTACCATAAACAATTGCAAATGTATGTAGGAATTTTGCAGTTTCGAAATAATTGATTTCTCAAATTCTTTTGCTCTATGCATGAGCTTTGGCGTGTGTGTATATGTGTGACCGACTGTGTGTGTGTGTGTGTGTGTGTGTGTGTGTGTGTATTGCTGTGCTTCACGCTTTCAATTAACACAAACATTCCCTTTGTTTGTTTCAAATCGCATGGACATTGTTCAAAATGTTTCACTGAATTAAACAAACCGAAAGCGTTGTGGAATTTTCTGTTCGCTGTTTTGTTGCGTTTCGTTTTTGCTTGAGAAATGAGATGAAACATCTGCGCATTTTTGTTAGGGTTATGCATCAAGTAGATTTTGTGTCTATATGTACAATATGTATGTATGTATGTAGTAAACATGTGCCAAGTGGAATAAAGGCCATGATTTTGTATGGAATAGCAACAAGATTAGCTAATGAGCACATGAATCGTGATCATTGGGGATTTCATTTGATCAATTGACTCAAAATTATGGACTAAATATATTATATCATATCCTTAAACTGTTTAATACATATAACAGTCCTTATGTCTGCTCTCCCATCGGGAGATAATAATATAATGTCTAATAATATATTCTGTCTATCCTTAGATGCATACGTAAATTTTCAACCTCCATTCAATTTGCTTCCATAATGAACGAAAAAATTCCCCTAAGAAATACATATTTAGTTCCATCTAGTATTTATTGTACAATTCTATACATGTATTTATATATGTCTAAAAAAAAAAATTGTTGTTCGCTCAATTTATTGGTGTTTTGCACGTTTCGCATATTTCTGCCACAATTATTTCGCCCCATCTTTGGATAGCACCGTCTCGCTCCCGCTGCGTCTAGCCGCCGACTCTCTAACACACTCTTCTAGCCATCTCGCTCTGCCGGCATGCGAGCTGTTATTGAATTTGGAAAAAAAAAATTGCTGCCGGTAGCGCGCAAAAATTCCAATAAGCCATAAATAAATTTATACCATGAGGCGAAGCGAGCCAAGCCTCGGGGCCCATTCGGGGCGAGCACAGATCTAGCGCGGCGATCAGCAAGGCCGAACTTGGAATACCCTTGAATATGTGCATTTGGTGAATGCAAATTAATTTGATATTGAAATCCACTTTGAGAGATTGGAAAAGTGTTTTTTTATAGAATATGTTTGAATAACTTTAGATTCCAGAGCAATATAGCCACGATTCCTTTGCTGCTTGGGTGCTACCAAGCTTACAACATAGTCAAACGATCATTTTATAGTGTATTGAAATACTTGTGTATTTCACTTGTCTGTACAACTTTTCAACGGGCGTTATTTTGTTTTGTATTTCTGTTTGTTTTTTGCTTTTTCTTTAATTCGTTTTTTTTTCTTTTTCTTTTTTATAAACAAAAAGTCAAAGACAACTGCGTCAGCGTCGCTGTTGGCCATGCTAATAACGCTTTTGGCCAGTTTTAGCCAATTGTTTGCCCCAACTTGGCGACGCAGTGGAATTTTTTTGTTTTACATTTCTAGCGAATAAACTGTAAACGAGCGTGGAGCTTGGCTTTGCGGTTGTTGTTGCTTTTTGGTGACAGTTTCATCGATCACTGTGAAAATATAAAAAGCTAAAAGACAAAAGAAAAAAAAAAAAAAAATTATGATGCCGCTGGAGCTGCGATCATCAGTCATATGGAATCAGCTCTTAGACTAGCTGAGGTCCGTTGATTGAGGGTTCACATATTATCAGCGAATCCATTGTAACAATGGCTACCGGTTATGATAGTCGAATTTCAATTCGTGTTCGAACTCGAATCCGAACTCCAACTTGAACTCGAACTCGTTTGTTTTACATAAAAATGGGCCTAGCGAAAGCGGACGCCGCTTGTTAGCCGCTGATAAAAGTCGAGCGCAGTGGCGCCAGTGGAATGATGGAAGGGGGGCTGGCGCTACTTGCAGGCAATTTCATTCCCAATCGTTCCAAAGCGGCGTAACTAACATCATATGTGACCGATATACAAACATGCGTATCGCTAGTGCAAAATGAAATGTTCTAATTCTTGGCCAACGCAATTGCATAAAAACCGCAAAATGACAGAGCTGACTGTGCGTGTGTGCGTAAGTGTATGTGTGTGTGTGTAGTATGCGTGCCATTATGCATTAGATGTGGCGATTTTTTGCCAGAGCACAAACAGTAAAATTTGCATAAAATTCAATTTGGTTGCTGCTAAAGATGCCAGAGCCAATTCACACAGACACACACACGCTTGCAGGCAGAGCAGGCGAGTGAGATAGAGAGAGAGGGATCGAAAGAAGTAGACGGGGGATGGGGGAACAGGGAGAGCAACATACAGGCAATGCAACTTGGAAAGCTGTAAAACGGCATTTTTCATTTAATAAATTGCACAAGGCAATTGCAATAACAACAACAGCAGAAACAGCAACAACAAAGCCAAGAAAAAAAGTAAAACTAGATGGTGCAAAAACAACGAATATACATAGATATGAACTTGCATGATTTTATTATAAATTAATCAATTAATTTTGTTAAAAACCTAATTGAAATCATAGCTGTTAAATTTGTATTTAAGTTTGCTTTTGGTTCTGTTCTTTTAGCCTATTTTTAATCATTGCAATTTGCATTTAAAACTATATAAATTTATATTTCTTGGAGTCTACTTTTATTATATTTGTATATGTTGCGCGTTGCATTTAGCGAGGCTTCACTGTGCTGTTGCAGATCCAAAGTAGCAGCAGCGGCAACAGCAGCCCGCATTGCATTTGTGCAACAAGTATTTCCACTTAACAACAACAAGAAAAAGCTGCTGTTGCTGTTGCTGTTGTTGTTGTTGCTGATGTTGCTGTTGCTGCCCTCGTCCAGGCCGTGATTACAATTTGATTACGCGCATGAATGCAACGCCAGCAGCAGCAGCAGCAGCAGCAGCAGCAACATTTTCTAGTTTGGAGCGGCCCAAAGCGTCAAAAAATATTTTCTTTGCACTTGCAACGTGCAACGTGCAGCGACATGCCCCATGCCACATGCATAGAGAGAGAGATACATTATGTATCTGGCAGATACATAAGTGCGCTGCTGGTCGCGCTGCATGTTTTGCCTATTTTAGCGGCTGTATCTCTCTGGCTGTGTGTTAGTGTGTGTGTGTGTGTGTGTGTGTGTGTGTATGTGAGAGAGTGTGTGTCTTTCCCCCATTTGCCAGTTGCCAGTTGCAAGTGGCAAGCTGCAACCTGCCAGTGGCAAGCTGCGAGCTGCCAACAAGCCAAATGCGATCTGAGTTTTCGATCTGTGAGTTTTTCCTGTCAACTCGCTCGCACTTGTTGCCCCACTCTTGCCACTCCCCGGCAGCAGCTTGCCGCTTGCCGCTTGCCACTTGCAGCAATCAACACTTGTGATTTTTATCAGGCATAATGATTTCCTTTTCAACATGTGCTAATTAAGAGCGCCGTCCGTCGTCCATGGTCCGTCGTCTGTCGTGGCATTACCCTTGAAAAGCTGCGCCCAGCTACAAAGTAAATAATGCTGCCCGATCGCTGCAATCTCTTGGTATGGAGTTAAGTACCACTCTAGTGCAGCATATCGATTTATAATAATTCAGCTGTCATTCCGGCAGCTGGGCAATTTTTCACTCACTTTGCGCTGCAGAGCTGCAAACGTGAGCAGAAAATTAAGTGGCCCCTCCCTTTTCAGAGGGGCGGGGGGAGGAGCGTCGTGCGGCATTGGAGTGGAGTAACAACGGGAGTAGCATATGGGCCAATTCTTCGCTAGCCATAAGTCCTCTTGACTCTGATTCGGACTCCGATTTGAACTCGAACTATGGGCTTGGATTTCAAGCTGCCCTTAGCTAAGGTATTACAGGTTTACTAGGCAACTTATCACGGATTGAAGAACTTAAAGAATTTTATATTTATATAAAACATGATATATAAACTGAAGTTAATATAAATACGAGTAAAAGTCTTTAAGTGAATAACATTTTCATATAATACTAACTATATAAATCCGGGCTAGAGCTAACTTCAATTACAGCTACACTCATGCCAGCCAGGGTATTTAATCGTCCGCATTCCTCGAAGCCCTCGAGAGCTCCTTGATATTTGATTTGTTTTATTTTTATTTATTTATTATTATTACTTTTTTTTTTCTGCACTCGTCGACGTTTTGGGCTGCGCCATGTGCTGAGCTGGCTCTTGAGTGATCGTGATATATGCGTTTGTGTGCCCGCAGCTTGGCCTGCAAAGGTAGCAATTTTCCATGCATGCAATGAAAAATAATAAAGCAAAGAAACCAAAAAAGCAAAAGAAAACGAAAAAAAAAAAACTCAAGTGAAATGAAACGAAACAAGCGCAGGAATGTGCATACTCAAGATAAATTGCTGTGAGATACTTTTGCATTGTTTGTGCCTGTTGCAGTTGCTAAGGCATTTATATGTATATGTATGTATATACATATATATTTGGTATCAAGCGGAAGGAGACAACCAAGCCCGAAATGAATGTAATCGAAGACTCTATATGTATGTAAGCTGATATATATATATGCAGATATACATACATGCATATATGTATATGAGATATGCTGAAGCATTTCCTGATGTTGCTTTGGGGAATGTTTTTTGAACTATATAGTTAAGAGATCTACTTCTTGAACAATATATAAAATATTATATATTATCATATACTTGTCTATGAAATTCCATGAAAACTCAATTTTGCTATCTCGCCAAGTCCAGGCAATCGCACATTATTTCGTAAACACTTCATGGGGCTTAACGCAAATCCCAATCCAAGTCGCATTCCTCGCCATAATATACCCAGCCCGCAGTTGGCATGTGCGCCATGTGTTGCCGATCTGCTTGGCATACTATGGCCATATATGGGGCGTGCTGGGGAAGGAGGGGCGACGTGGGGCATTCCAATCGCTGGCAATTAATTGCCCTAATCAGGCACTGCCGTTCGCTGTAATCAGCTGTTGGCAGTGCCCGAACCCGAAGCTCGCTTCATGCGATGGAGCGTGGGGCAGGGAGCAGGCAGACAGCAGCTGAAATGGAGATCAAGCCGAAGCTGAAGGCCCGAGGAAGTGCAGTCAACAGCTTAAAGACATTCCAAGAGATACGCTCCCCTCTGCTCCTCTCTCTCTCTCCTCCTCCTCCGCCACGACGTTTATCTCGTTGTGTTTCTTTTGTTGGGCGCACGAATCTTTTGTATTTTTTTTTTTTTCAGTAGCACTTTCCGAATGCCATTTGAGTGCACATAACATATTCTGAAGTTCGTATCTGAAGTGTAGGCTTATGGCTCTGCGCACGCGTATTCGTATTCGTATTCATATAGAGAGATTCGTGCTTGTATCTGTATCTGGTGGATGCATGCAGCGCATGCTGCATAATTAACATGACTCTGGCGAAGGCGGAGCAGACGCAGCAGCTTCAGGCTTCTGCCACAAAGTATCTGCGGCTGTAACTGTGCGTGTGTGTGTGTGTGTGTGTGTCTCTGTTGTCTGCTACTCAATAAAAAAGAAGACTGAACAACGCGCTGAGGAATTTTTCATGCTGCTTTTTGTGCTCATGTTTTGTTGTCGAATTTATGGCCTAATGAAGTGATAAGGCCCAGCCAGACAGAGGTCGTCTTCAGGCTGCATTCCTCGCATGCCCCAAAAAGCAATAGCTGTATTTTGGTATCGCTATGCATGTGTGTGCGTATGTATCTGTATCTGTAGCAGCAGCAGCTTGTATCTCAAGCTTAAGCTTCGGCTTCAGCTTCAGCTCGGGGCAATGTATCTGCTGTCAAAATGTTTAGCACAACGACGCATAATTCATTTTACGCGCAAGATTTGCTGCTATTCAGCATCTGCTGCATCTGCCTCTTCCTCATTTCGGTTGCATTCCTCAGATACTTGAGCTGGAATTTATTGGTTTGTGGGTCAGCATCAACGTGCGCAACACTTTCAGCCCGAAATGCTCATGTTTTTATTTTTCTCTCATTCTTTCTTTTATTCTGCATTTTTTTTTTTTGTTTTTTTTTTTTTTGGTGCAAAGTTGAGAAAAGTGCAATCACATTTGAACGTTGCATAGAATACGCGACGTGCCACAGCGAACAACGGCGACAACGACACACTCACAGAAATAGAAATATACGTACACACACACACACACATACACATATACATACATATATAGATACTCCCGGCATCAGCCATAGCTATAGCTGCAGTTACAGATACATGCACTCAAGTGCAGCACATAGAATGCCATGAGTAGGCTATGGGAAGCTAGCTGGTGTGGGGGGAGGTAGGTAGGGGGGGCCACAGGGGGCTGGTTGGCTGGCTGCATGCATGAAATGGCCAACAAACCGGCTCCGGTTCTCGCTGCCGCGTCTTAGAAGAGACAGCAGCAACATAAGGAATATATATATAAAATACAAAAAAAAAAAGTTGATTAAACTGCTTAAATGCGCAAAGCTGACATTCATGTCAAAGCAACTCCGCTGCAATCCCCGCCGCTGCCTCCTGCCCCTCCGAGCCCCACTCCTTGTGCTGCACCCCTCACTTTTGCAGTCGTGTGCAGCTTGCTAAAGACAAGAACACACACAGATACATGCTTGCATACATACATAAATAAGAACATTTTATGGCCGTTTGGAATGTTTTGCCAAATACAAAAGGCTTGCAGCAACAACAAAAACCTGGGCGTAGCGTAGTATGGCAGCAGCAATAGTAGTTAGTTGGCATTTAAGGCAATGCGCGCATTGCTTCAATAAATGCATCCAAACACACACAGAGATACACACACACACACACACACACACACACACTCACACTCACACTGGCGCACAAATTGCATTCAATTGGTGCCGCGTTCGCTGCGAGTTCACTGCAACTTTAAAATATTTTCCAACAGCAACAACAACAACAATAACAACAGTTGCTGCCAATGTTGCTGCCGCTGCTGCTGCTGCTGTTGTTGTTGTTGGGCATGCCTCAAGCAGCGCGCACACTCTTTGCTCTCCGTTGGTGTCTCCAACGGGCTGGCAGCGTTGCCCGCTCCCACAGCCAGCCGCTCGCTTGATACAAATACCCTAGATGTAAAGCCTAAGAAAGGGGTAGCTCAAGGCGTTACATTGTAAGTGGGCAGAGAAATGTAAGATATCACATCATATACATTCTCTTATAATCTGTACTCTTATACTCCATAAGACAACAGATTTGTTTTGGGTCGATATCTAGATTGAACTATTTATAGGGTATGCTAGCTATTCAGCACACCCGTTGGCTGCATTCTTGCTTGTTTTGCTTTCCGCGCTCCTTCGCACACTCGCTCGTTGCTCTCGCTCTCATCGTTGCTGTTGTTGTTGTCGTCGTCGTTTCATAGCGTAAATAGCAAAGTTGCTCGTACAATTTTAGAAGAACTTGTCAAAACCGCATTCCTGAGCCGCTGCCGCTGCGCAGTCGACGCGACGTCGCTGCTGCTGCTGTTAGTAAGTGTACGTGTGTGCGTTTGTGTGTTTTAGTAACTGTGTGAGTTGCTTTGCTGGAGGCAACTGCGACGACTGTTGCTGTTGCATTTTTGTTGCTGCTGCTGCTGCTGCCGTTGCCGTTGCCTCTGCCGTTGCTGCAACTGCAACGAGTTTTAGTTATTTATGCATGTTTGTGCGTTTGTTTATTTGTTTGCTTTGGAGTAAATGATCGCGTACACACGCACACACACACACACAAACACATACATATGTATGTATCTGTAGCGAGTACATCTGCTGCTGCTACTTAGAAATATTTTGTCTCATTTGTCGTGCATTTTTGCTCGTTGAACAACTAGGAAAAAAAACTATAGCATGAATAGCTCAATTGCCTGTCTGAATGTATATCGAAAATGTATCTGTAGGCTGTCAAGATACAAAGTAGATATCTGAAAATCAACTAAAAACCAGACTTCCTTTTCGATTTAAGCTGTTTGAACAGTAGAATTATCTTGTAGATATTAATATGTAATCTCTCTAACTTTATATTGATCAAGAATGCTTATCTAATAGCCCTGATAGATACTTTACTCTAAAAGTATCTTACAGTAAGTACTAAACTCTCTGAATGTATCTATTAGATACTTATTCAATATATGCCCTCTGAATTAAGCTTATTTAGAAGCTCAAACGAATCTTACAGTAAATATCAATAGAATATATGTAGTTCCGTAGACATTCAAAGTCTATTACCCCAACTTCTACTTGAAGTGTACTCAGAACCGTATCTGCCTCAAGTTCTTTAACGAGGAATAGGCAAAAATATGTTGAAATCAATTGGTTCTAGCTAAATAACAACTAGTTATTGTAAATTTCTAAGAATGCCACGAGCGTTGACCATAAAATTGGAAATCTTTCACGTTTTCAGTCATCGGCCTGTGTGTGTATGTGTGTCTGTGTGTGTGTATTGAAAAAGATAAACAAACAACAGCAAATATTGGATACAATAATCGTGGAATTCGCTTTTTGGGGGAATTTGATTACGGCCAAATGTACATATATAGAGAAATATTATATGTAGAGCTGAGCTGGCCGAGGGCTATCGAGATGCAAGGATTTATTTATTTATTTATGACCTGGCGTTAAAAATAACAGCGAAGAAATATTTTTGCGTACAACAAAAGTCAAACAAAACATTCTTCGTTATTTATAAACAAAAGAAACGAAACGAGAAAAAAAAAATTGAAAACAAAAGCTGAAAATAACAGAAATGTTAATTGGCCCATTTGACATGGGGCATTTTTCTCGTCTCTGCTTATTATTTATATATATTTATTTATTTATTTGTTTTTTTTTTGGTCAGCAGCTTTCATTCTTGTTGGCATTTTTTGTAGTTGTCGAAAAGTATTTTTCGAGCCCATTGTATTGTAGTTGTTGTTGTCGCTGTTGCTTGTTGGCATGTAAAGCAAAAATAAAATATGTTTATATACTATGCGCATATATGAGCCGAAATTAATGAATAAATTTTTGAAATAATTTTTGGCCGTGATGCGAATTGCCAAACTGTCTACAAAGTGTGCGCACAGAAAACTGACACAAAAATCGTACAAAAATAAATACAAAATAAAGCGAAATAAAGCAAGCAGCATTCACACACCGAAGATTGTATACTCTAACCAAGCGATCACTCTCAGTTAGATGACTGAGAGACAAGAGAGAGAAGGGATAGAACAGCAGCCTACAGCTGTATCTATCTATGTATATGCATACATATATGTATGTATATCTATCTATAAGTTATATATCAATCTATGCATTCATGTTTCTATCTATCTTTAAGTTACAAACTTAATAAACGAATCGCACTGCCTTCTCTGAGCTTACAATTATTGTTGAAATATTTTCGCTGCTCTTCGCATTCGTGCTGAGAATTTCCAAACAGATCAACGTCTATAAATAAATTCAATATTCTATGCACATGCGGCCAAATGCTGAATTCTTCATTTCGCATGCACTCAAATTGGGGATATTTTCTAAATTATATTATGCACTTTCGAGGGTAATATATCAAATTGTCTGGCTGCTCGAAATATTGAAATAAATATACATACATATATGCATACGTGTATGTACATATGTATGTATGTATATCTCTTTTGGTATTTGTTATTGGCAGCTGTAAATTATGAAATTTCATTTGGCCAACAAAAATTTCAGAATGCGAAAACAGAACTTGAGCAACATCCATAAATAAATAAACGAAACGTAAATTAAATTTATGTTTATACACATATGTACATACGTATACATATGTACATATTTTCAGTTCGCTGGCAACAAATGCAACAAATTGGATTTAATATGATTCCAAAGAAATTTTCACTCGCTTCCTTCAACATTTTGCTGTGAAATTGCTAAGAAATTATAATTTTTTTCCCATTTTATTTTTATTTTTGCTTTTTTTTTTTTTTTCGTATTGTCAGACGTTACCCATGGCCGGATTCCCAGCAAGAAAAAAAAAATTAAATAAAGTAACGCTTGCTTCCAGCTAACCAGCGCGTGTGTGTGTGTTTGTGTGTGTGTGATTATAGTGCCCTCCTCCCCAGTTATACGCTCGACCTTATGCGAGGAATGCGCCCCCAGCTCAACTTAAAGCGTTCGTCATATTTACAATGCAACTTCCCCCTTTTTTCAGCGCACTCGCGCATTATTACGAGCACATTCTATCAGATACAAGCAGCAGATACAGCTACAGCTACAGCTACAGATACAGATACAGATACAGCAGTCTATATAGTATATAACAAATTTTTGCTGTCGACTGCTGTCTGAGACTTTGACGTCGCCTCGTCGTCGTCGTAGTCGTCATTTCGCGATTCGCATTCGCATTCACGTTTCTCAGATGGATTTTTCGCCTTATTATTATTTCGATATGCGATATACTTACACACAAACATACATACATGCACGCATGCATACATGCACATGTGTGAACCTATGTATCTGTATGTAAGCATACGTATGTGCCCATGCGCTCTGCGCAGTCGACTGCTCGACTGCTGCTGCTGCTGCTGCTCGCTTGGCTCACAGTCGCTTGGCTCACAGTCGCTCGGCTGCTCTGGTATGTGAAGGTCGCAACAGTTGTTTTGTTAATGACAGAGTACAACAGCGACAACGACGACGACCACGACGACGACGTCGTAGATGTCTATGGTAATGGTAATAGTTATGCTGATGGCAACTATGGAGCTTATATTATAAAACTAGGAGTGGGCAGGCGCACGATCATGTTAAAATAACTAAGGACTGCATATCATTTGGGCAAAATTATATTTATTTATCTCGAAAAGAATCAGAGAAGATCTTGAAATTATGTTTCCCAAAAGTATCTTTTAGCTATAAAAAGTATCTAGAGACGGCAATTTATCAATAGAGTAAAATAGTGGTTCAATAACACAGGAAACTACAGCAGATACTAAAGTATCTATAGCTTGAAAATGTATCTGCAGCCAGATCAGCCAATTTGAAAATTCTGGGAAGCGTCTAGTGGCAGCGGCGAAGAAACTGCACAGGTGTCCACTTTGCAGTCCAAGAAGTTCAAAGCAAACTTTGCACTTGTTTGTTTTTTTCTTTTACTTACGGTGCTGCTCTTGACGCTGTCAAGGTTTCTTTATAGAGCAACACACACACACACAGCCACATTTATATATATGTATATTGTATTTACCAGGAATTTGATGTGAAATATTTGATCATGTGTGTGTGTATATGTGTGTGTATCTTTTAGGTGCCTTGGCATGTTCCATGTGGGCGTCTCGAACGACACGAAAATGTTTCCGAGTTGTCGTGTCGAATTTAAAGCTTTATAATGCGCATACCACGAATTTTTGTTGACGTACCGAATACCGTTTGCATATTTCCCAAAAGCGAGCGGCCAGGCCTGGCAAGGCGAGGCAGCAGCCAAAAGTTTGAATGAAGAAGAATTTCAAAAGCAATTTCGTACGCTTGTTACAGTGAACTATTGGCAAATGTATACAAATTCTCCTCGAAATGGTCGCCCATATTAGCATATGCATGGGGGCATACACATAAGTATCTATATTGTATCTACATATCTATATACGAATGTATGTATGTGTATGTGTATTCAAAGACGTCAAAGCGCTCATCGATCAATGGCACCACGAATGATGGCCAGAAAGTTCACCTTGTCTATTGGCCCGTATGAATTGGTAGTTGTCTAAGGCTGCCAATACCCCCTGTCTGTGTATAAATAGAGAAAATGTTGACGCAACTATAGACTCTTTCCATTCAACTGAAAGACGATTTGGATCTCTTTATTCCAATACGGATAATCAGATGGCGAAATTTTGAGTAAACTAAAAGATAACTTTAGTCTATCGTCGATTCCTGCATACTAATGTAACTCTCGCATACTTCTTCTGCACACCATATTTACAGGGTAATGCGGCCAGCAGAAGCCTCAGCATCAGATTTCTTTCGGTATTTTCTGGGTAATTCAGCATAAACACAAATCTTATTTTTGCTATTTGTTTCATACGTTCGGCAAAGTTTTTGGAATTTCAAACAGTGCTTGCTGAAAGTAAACAAACGCTTTTCCGAATCTAAACCAAAAAAAAAAAAAAAAAAAAAAAAAAAAAAAAAAAAAAAAAAAAAAAA